>ML778969.1:386833-415433 GCA_009831015.1 Picea engelmannii
TCATTATTTGCAACCAAACTTTTCTTCTTATTATATTTCTTGTACTTGTACTTCTTTTCATCATCAGAGTTCTGGTCCTTTTTCTGATGGGGACACTTAGATGCAAAATGGCCTATCTTACCACAGTTAAAGCATTTGAAGGGCAACTTTCCTTGATATTTTCCTGATCCTTTCTTTAACCTTCTCACAATTTTTGCCTCAATGTCATCAAATTCTGAATCAGTATTCTTGTCTGCTTTAAAAGATGCTTCTCTAGTACTGGATTTATCTTTGTTAATTCTCATTTCATATGCATTTAGAGTTCCTAGAAGTTGATCAATGGACAGAGTTTTGAGATCATTTAATTCTTCTATTGCAGAGACTTTTGGATTAAATTTATCAGGCAGAGATCTTAAAATCTTATGAACTAAGAGTAAGTCATCAAACGTCTCACCTAGACCCTTCATGGCATTGACAAGTTCTTCAACTCTTAAGAAATACTTGCTAATTGTTTCATCTTCATTCATCTTTAGTTGTTCAAATTTCAATCTGTATGTTTGAAGTTTGGCCTCTTTTACTTTCTCATTTCCTTCATAATTGTTAATAAGTTTATCCCACATTGCTTTGGCAGTATCAAGATGCATCACCTTTACAAACTCAGCTTCAGCAAGTCCATTCAGGATAGCATTCATCGCCTTAACATTAAAACTAAACTCTAACTTATCATCCTTGTTGGCTAACACAACAGGCTTTGTATATCCAGTCTCTACTACATCCCAGACATCAACACCCAAGGCCATTAAATATGTTCTCATTCTAATCTTCCAGAAGGAAAAATTTGTTCCATCAAACAGAGGTGGCTTAGAGGCTGAAGTCCCTTCATGACTTGTCATGTTTAAGCTTACAGATCTACCTTTAAATAAAAGGAACATGCTCTGATACCAATTGTTGGAAATACTAAAACAACTGAGAGGGGGGGGTGAATCAGTTGTATGTGATCTTAAACAATTTTAAGTCTGTTAAAACATTATTAATCTTCCTTCAAGTGATCATCAACAATATACAACATATTGATAATAAAAGTAAAGACCATTAGTCACACATAAAGTACACACAAAGACAGATTTTCACGAGGAAACCCATAAAGGGAGAAAACCTCTTCTTCTTCGAAATGATAGGCAGTATCTTTCAGTTCTGTACATCATTTACAATTGAGCACCAACTCAATGTGAGGCTACTACCTCTGTTTTACAAGCTGCAGCTTGTTTGAGAGCTCCAACTCTCTAGTTTCTCTAGCACCCACTAGAAGGAAGCACCAACTCCCTGAGTATTCTAGCACCAACTGGATGGAAGCACCAACTTCCTGAATGTTCTAGCACCAGCTGGATGGAAGCACCAACTTCCAGTTACACATGCTCTAACCTGTATAATAGAGAACACTTGTTCTCCCTAGCACCACCCTGCCACCCTGATTTCTCTGGCTACAACCAGATGGAAGCTACAACTCCCTGTGTTCAAGCACCCACTTGAACGTCTGAGGACAACAATCCCCCCAAGCACCTCCCAACCTCCCTAGAATATTAATGGCTAAATAAACATTCAACTTTACAGATAAATCAGTTCTTACCAATCTTTCTTTGTTCTGTAAATCTGGTCTTCTGTTCACTGTTCTGCTGCTCTTCCCTTCCTCTGTCTGTTCAGCAGGTATGATCTGCATCAACTTGTTCTCTCCTTCTGCTCTGCTTCAACTTGTTCAATTATTCTTCTCTGCATTTTCTCTTTCTGTCATTTTGCTATACTTCTGCTCTTTCTGTCATTCTGCTCTTATGTTCAATCTCCTTCTGCGCATTCTCTCGTCTACTTTTCTTACAGTTTCATTCTTTTTCACATACTGAACGACCAACCTTACACAATCTGTCTCATGTTCTTTTATGCATACCTCCCCGACGGTTCCACTTCGCCTTCCCTGAGCGAAAACAAGAACACCTGTCCTAGCAACTGAATCGCTAACTGATTTGTAATCATAAGTCTGTTTTGCTAACAGATTCCAAACTCAGGAGTTAGTCTGTGAGAAAGAACAGTAACCCTCCGATTACAGTCAAGTTTTATCCGCACCGTTGGATGACCTTTATTATTCTTGCCTTTTTAAATTGGGTTTCGTCATTCCTCATGTTCAATGTTCTTTTCACTTATAAATCCCACACAAAATTCCATAAAGCGGTCAAATCAACGATCCATATCATAATCAGATCTGACGATTCAGATTAAATCAGGAATTCACTTATCGCGAAATCGGAATCCTTGTTGCACTTGTTTCTTTTCCTTTTGGAGTCATGATTCGCGAAACTCTGACACAGAGTTAGATCAACGGTCCAGGTGCGATCTTGACTCAATGGCTACGATAGTGTCGCGATATCACATATTGCGATTTTGGCATTTCTGTTGCATTGTGTTCTTGTCTCCTTGATATCACGATTTGAGAAACTCCGATGTGGAGTTTGATCAACGGTCCAGGTGCAATCTTGACTCAACGACTACGATTGTGTCATGATATCACATATCGCGATTTTGGCATTTTTGTTGCATTGTGTTCTTGTCTCCTTGATATCGCGATTCGCGAAACTCCGATGTGGAGTTTGATCAATGGTCCGAGTTTGATCTTGACTCAACGGTTGCGATTGAATCGCAATATCACTTTTCGCAATTTCGGAGTTCTTGTTGTCAATTGATTTTGACATTTCAAAGTCCTGATCCCCGAAACTCCGACAAGAGCTAGGATCTACGGTCCAGATTCATTCTGGATTCAATGGCTGTGATTGACTCATGATCTTGTTGCAACGGGATTCCTGTCTGATACAAACTTGCCATCAATGACAACCATTTGCTGTCTGTTCAATATGTGCCAACACATGTAAGGCAAAGATCCTGATAGATTCAGACGTGGATGTGGAGGCATGTAGCCCATAGGGTTGTACTGATTAGGGATTTTCCCTTTATAAGAGATACTAGAATGAACATTCGAACCCCAAATGGGATTTCAAGAACCTAGGTATGATTGGCCCAAACTAGGGGGTATGAAAGAGATAACTTAAGGATGTTTCCCCCCAGACGATTGTGGATTTCCCTAGATGAGAAGGTTCAAATATTGGGCTAGTGATCCTGGTATGTTCTAGCCATAGGGTGGGTTATAACCTCCAATCGAGGGTTGTCCTCCAAGTGAGGATTGTGTCCCAATTTGAGTTTGAACCCCAAATTGAGTTTTCCCCCCAGGGTTAGATTTCCCTCCAAATGGAATCTGATAACCAGAAGTGAAAGACTGAGTGGTTCGACCAATTGGATTGGAGCCACTTGGGATAGATAAGACCCTATGAAGAGGACCTGGGAAGGTGTCGGAATGAAACAAGAAGCAACATTATACCCAAGATGAATTAAAACTCCAAAAACTCCATATGGAACCTGGGTAGGAATGGGGATAAAAGTATTCAAAGAATTATACCCAAGAGGAACTGACGGGATAGGTCTAGAAGAAATTGGTGTACCAATGGGAGCTTGGCTAACCACCATATTCTAGATGGGAATAGTCATAGCGTGTGGGACCATAGTAGAATGGGCCATTTGGAAAGAAATAATCGATCTAGGACCAATTAAATGTGTGTCTGAAATAATAGGGATATAGCTAGTTGTACTAGCAAAGTGATCTAGAGGTATCGTGTAGGTAACAGACGTTTAGATGACATGTATATCAACACCTTCTCCTGAGCCATAAAGGTCTCACACAGTGTGAGGTGAGCTTCTAAATATGTCAGTAGTCCAAAATGGATTCTCGTTTTTAGGGTCGGTAAGGGGTTCGATCGATATTCCAGAAGTATCAACAACAAGTTCTCCAGATGAATTCAGTCGGAGAATACGTCTCTCATATCCAGGAGGTATTTGGAAAGCCTCTAGAGAATCAGAAACAATTCATAAATTTTCTAAAGAGTCAGTTCTTTCCGCTTATGAAGTTATGTTGTCCTGGACCTCGCTCCGTTGAGGAGAGCCTTATGGTGGATTAGTAGGAAAGGGTTTAGAACCTTATGGATCTTTAGGAGGTAGTCCTTGCATCCTACATGAATGGTGTGGAGGGTTAATGTTGGCTGAACCAAATAATTTACGAAAAAAAACTATGGCCAACTATGGAACAAACAACACTCGCTAATAAAATCTAGGAATTACACCAGGGAAACAAAACATTCTTATTTCGAGGTCACTAGTTGGTAATGAAATCCAATGTTGCGAAGTCAAGATAAGAAGGGGCTAGGATAGAGAGGGTGGAAAATTTATGTTGACGACCTGCTTAATGGACTTACACCCTGGTGCAAGCTCCCACACATAATCATGGGTATACCCTCCAAGGAACCTGAATTAGATATTATATCCTTGTTGATAAAAATCAAGAAGTAAAACTAGAAAAAAGACTAAGAAAGGTGTTCGATCTCCAAAAACCAATCAAAAACAAGTTTCAAACTCAACACTCAGTCACATACCGACCTCAAAAGTTTCCCCCCAGGTGATAAAGGAAAAACTGGGAATCAAAAGAAAATCAAGACCCAAACCAAAAAATTTTACAGACACCATCACAGGCCAACAGTAGGTTATAGTGCGGAAATCACCAGTTTCCGTAGGCTAGAAATGGGTAGGGTGCGGAAAGTTCACACTGGCCTAAATAGCTAGGGTGCGACAATCTAAAGTTTCCACAAGTGACATATAGAGTACAATGCAGAAACTTCTGTAAACACAACAAAATTGGAAAGAGGGTAAAGAAATTTAGGAAGATTTTAGGTCCAAAGAGTCTGGATTTATCCCACTCAGACTCAGAGACTGAAACAAAATGAAAAATATAGGCTAAGGGAAAATGGATAGAAAAAACCACAAACAATTCATATCCCCAGTGGAGTCGCCAATTTTTTCATTGGATAAATCGATGAATGCAGACATAAACTAATCTCCTTAGATCCACCTAGATCTAGAACAAAACAAGACAGGACATGACTCTTTCCCTAAGTTATAATTATTGAATTTACTACCAAAGAAGGAATGAATGACATACCTTTGAATATCTCTTCCTTATATCTTTGTTGTCCCTGCTTCGCTTTGGTGCTCTTATGAGATCAAATCTGTAATGAAACAAACCAACCAAAGTGAAAGAAACAATTGTAGATTCAATGAAAACCTAAACATGTGATCAAGGAGTCATGTAATAAAATGAGAATGATTTTATGGGAAAGAAACATGCCAGCGTATTATATTAAGTAAAAGTGGAAGATACAACCAAACTGCCTTGATGTCGCAAGTTCCCTTTCAGTGGTCCTTTGCTCCAACACACACATACACTTGCTCCAAAATTTGCATGAAGATGATCCACAAAATCTTGATGGACAAATGGAGACATCAAGCATCAATTGAAACAGGGTTCTTCACACAGTCTTCAACCTATTCTTTCATCAATTCCTTGCTTAATCTTGCTTAACCTTTTCCATGATAAACCCATCATTATATATGAGAAGGAGAAGTGGTTAAAGAGATGAGGATGATCCCACCAAATCTAAGAAGCTCTTAGGATCCCAACCATACAGACGCCAACTCACATTCTAGAAGATCCCCTTCTAGAATCTCCGTGAACTTCTCCCTTTCTTTAGCTTTCAAATGCCACCACACCCTGCCTATATAGTAGCTTGAGGAAACCCCATGAGCCAGCTATATAGAAGCCTTATCTTATATGTATTATATGTACATGAGGAAGCACCATAAGAGGACAGTCCTATTAGGGGGAGAAGCCCCAGATGGAAAGATACCTTTGCCATTGATGACAAAGGGGGAGAGATTTATCAAATGCGGAGGACAGAGGCATGGTTCAAGGGGGAGAGGATTTATCAGATGTAGAGAAAAAAGGCATGGTTCCAGGGGGATCTTGAGTGATATTATTTCAGTATT
Source organism: Picea engelmannii (assembly GCA_009831015.1). Taxonomy (NCBI): domain Eukaryota; kingdom Viridiplantae; phylum Streptophyta; class Pinopsida; order Pinales; family Pinaceae; genus Picea; species Picea engelmannii. The sequence goes on from ML778969.1 coordinate 392,783, forward strand.
GCATCAGAGTGTTGTCAACAATGCCAAAGGGGGATATTGTTGATTAAGGTTGGTTGTCATTGATGTCAACCCTTGAAGAAAGCCCCGTAGCAAAAAGGTTTGGGTAATGGAACCAATATTGTTTGATGTAAACATGACTCATTATTGTTTTTTCATGGTTGATAAGAAGTAAATATGGATGAACTCCAAAGTGGTCCCCTTATGGTGAAATCCCTCATGGGAAGATGCTTTGCGGAGTAAGAGAACCCATGCTTAATTTTGGAATAATGAGATTAAGGACAATGAATTTTTTAGGGAAACTATCCTAGGTGGATAGTGCTTTTCATTCCATTTCTGGTGGTATGTAGAACGTCACATAACTCCTCATGGTTAGAGATTTATGGCCATGAGAAGTTGGAGACCCCAGGTTTGGGTAATGGACCCAAGTTTGTTTGATCGATAACAGTATGAGTTATGAGATATTTTTAGACAATACTATTATATATGTATAGCACATTTCATGCCATTTTTGGTGGTATGTGGAATGTCACATAACTCCTCACTGTTTGAGAGTTATGGACTTACGAAGTTGGAGGACCCTCATATGTCATCTAGAAGCCCCAAAAGGTTAAAGTAGTTAAAGTGGTTTAAGAGATTTTAAAAGGTAAATATTAAAGTGAAGTAATGAGTGTATTATAATTCAAAGTGAATACAAAATAAATTATTTCAATAATAAATTTAATGGAGAAATTAGAAGTGAGTTAACCCTAAAATAAGGAAAGTGGGACCAAGTGACTTAGAAGATGTTTTTAAGGAAACTACTTGGAGAGTATAAATAAGAGGCAAGACTCTCTCATTTTAATCAAACTTGAGCATGTTGAATATCTATAGGTGTCTGAGGTAAACAAGGATATCTAAGCCTAAATTCTGAGGCAAGGTGAAAAAAAGAAGGCCGAAATGCAAGGAATGATAAATTCTTTTGATGGTGCTTTCTAAGGTATGTTATTTACAGGTCATCTCACCATTTTTGCTATAACTTTTTTTCTATAATGATTCAGACCTTGAAATTTCTATTCCAATGAGAAAACATATCCAAGTATCTTTGGTAAATAATTCATCTTGTGGGTCGTTGTATTTTTGGAGTTACACTCCGTGGAAAATAGGGTTTGTGGCCAGTCCTGAAACTAGTCAAAAACAGGTGTTTCGGGTAAAAACATCATAACTTCTTCATAACAGATCCAAATTCAGTGAAACCAAATGTGTTGTTTAGGGTACAATATTTAGTATGTTGTGTAATAGTTTCAAATCAATTCATCATATATTTCATGTGGGGCACACTATACAAGGTCTCTCTCTAGAGTAAGCCATAATTCAACAAGCTATGCCATTTTTACTATAAATAATTTTATGAGAGGTTCCAAGTAGTGGCACCTAAAGGAATTGTATAAAGCACACTGAAGAAAACTGTGTATTAGTTTCAGATCTTTATACATTACAGGTTCAAAGTTATGATTACTTCAAGTTAGGGTTGTTGACTAATCCAAAACTGGGCATGTGAGACTAAAGAAAAGTTTGATGAAAATGCTAGTCTCTTGTTGTTAAAGTTAAGGAAGGTTTGCAGGAATGTGATCATATACACCAGGTCTATTACAGAGCTAAAAATCAGATTTGGATGATGAAACTGATGAGGTATTTTGGTTGAGGTATATGTTGATTACATGGTTGAGACAAATAATTGATGAGTTGGGACATACATGAGGTGTATAGTTGATGATGTTGGTAAATATTGATGATTCATAGTTGATGAGTAGTTGACACATGATTGGTACATACTTGGTACATGGTTGGATGCACTTGTTTATGGTACAGGTTGATTACAGGTTGTTTGGTATAGGTTGGTGCATGGTTGATGCACTAGTTTATGGTACAAGTTGATTACAGGTTGTTTGGTACATGTTGGTGCATGGTTGATGCAATTTTTTATGGCACAAGTTGATTACAGGTTGAGGTACAGGTTGATGCATGGTTGATGCATGGTTCAGATTTATTGGTACAAGTTTACAACGATATATCTCACAGTGATAGTATGACAGTGGTTTCATCATTCTACTTCTACTTCAGGGCGGTTGGATGGGACAAGGACAGGCAGTTGTAGCCACCTTTCAGTTGTAGCCAGAGAACATAGGGGGTTGTAGACTCCTTCTAGTTGTAGCCATAGAATTGGGGAGTTGGAGCTTCCCTTAGGTTGTAGCCATAGAATTGGGGAGTTAGAGCTTCCCTCAGGTTGTAGCCTGAGAAACTAGGGGGTTGGAGCCTCCTTCCAGTTGCATTTGGAAAACAAAGGAAGTTGGTTCTTCCAATGAATGTAATTCTTCAAGACATATAAAAAAAAACATTCTGTGGTTTTCTCCCGATTTGGGTTTCCACGTAAAACACTGGTGTACTGTGTATTTGTGTGATTGTTTATTTCTTACTGATTCATTATTGGAGGATAATTCTACATTGATATAACATTTGAAGAAAAATGATTATACTTAAGCTATTATTGATTCACCCCCCCTCTCAGTAATCCAAAAAGTAATACATCTTAATGTTTTCCACCTCTAATAAAAAGAGGTGACAAATTTTCTCCAATATTTCCATAGTGGGACTAGGGTACAAGACACCCAACACTAACTTGAATAGAGATAATACTTTTCATCCTATTCATTAAATGGTAAAAAATATAATATTCAACTAAAAAAATACACTACCCATATGAGTAATACGTCTTAATTTTTGTTGTGTCTAATAAAAAGAGGTGACAAATTTTCTCCATTATTTCCACACTGGGCCCTTTAATTGAATGACCAGGGTACAAGAGCCCAGCGCTGACTCAAATTCGTCAATGGCTTGTGATCAGAGTTAATTCATTCCACAATTTTCCTAAAGCGCATTTTGATTAAAAAAGTGACAAATTTTCCATATTGTTTCCAAAATGGACCCTACCCCTCTCCCTCTCACTTTAGTGACAAGGATGCAATAGACCCAACTCTAACTTTTCTGACGCGTATTTTGAATTAAAAGTGACAAAATAGGGTTCTTTGTATAGCCAAACTTGCAATCCATATCAACCATTTTCAATCTGCAAGTTGCGAGATTCCTCACCAAAAGATAGGGGATACACGTGCTCAATATATAACGCATAAAGTAAGGGTGTTGTAAAATCTTTTGGGAAATCATATTATACAAAAATAATCACTCAAATCTGTGAATCTAACAATAATAATTACTCAAATTTGTGGATCTAACAATTTCTCATAAGATTTCGGATAAATGTCCTCAATAAATATTACCAAGGAAAAGACATTTGATAAAACATTTAGACTACGACAAAGAAAAATCATTTGATAGAATGTTTAAATTACAACTAAAGAAAAGATAAAGATATTATCAAAGAAAATTCATTTGATATAACATTTAGACTACGACAAAGAAAAATCATTTGATAAAACGTTTAAACTACGGCTAAAGCAAAGCTAAAGATATTACCAAAGAAAAGTCATTTGATAAAACATTTAGAATACAACAAAGAAAAATCATTTAATAGAACATTTAAACTACGACTAAAGCAAAGATAAAGATATTACCAAAAAAAACTCATTTGACAAAACATTTAGACTACGACAAAGAAAAATCATTTGATAGAACATTTAAACTACGACTAAAGAAAACATAAAGGAAGGTTTGGTTTCCAAAAAGGTCCCGCCTATTGATTCAAGGAAGATGGTACAAGAGACCCCGCGATAAATTGAGAGATGGATCCATAGTGGGGTCTGGGTCTGTTGCAAGCTCGTCCATGAATTAATATAGATAGAGGTAGAGATTTGGAAATCAAATTTTGGTTGTTAATTTTATGTTTTATCATTAAACTTGATGTGTAATTTTATTTATTTAATAAATAATAAATATAAAGTTAAAATATATTCTAATTTGATTTTTCAAAATAAATTAAATTATTTATAAAAACAATTCATAATAAATTATTATTTTTATTTATAATTTAAATTTGATAATGTTTTTTTTTTAAATTATATATCAATTATATTTTATTTAATATTTTTTTCCAGTTATAAATATTATATTAATACATATAATTTTATTTTATTTTTTTTCCAACTGGAAAATTTCTCAATTATATTAATATATAATGTGTTCCCAAATCAGAAAGTTTACAATCGCAGTTGAAGTGGCAACTGTTATATAAAAAAAAAATCGCCTATAGTGGTCTCTCGACCAGCAAAGGGGGAAAGTTCATAAAAAAGAAATGGCGAGAACAAAGAAAGCTGCTAGGGGACTGAAAAAACTAACAAACAAGTATTCTTCAAAAATAAAATTCAAAGACCAAGAGTGAACTCCAACCTTCAAATCATAAAAGTTCGTTGAGGGGATAAGAGTTGATCTTAAAAAAGTGTTAGAAAGAGAGGGGGCACCTCATGACCATTTATCCAATGATTGTATGTTATGCTACCCTCTTTTTTATAAAGAGTTGTCTTTGATAGTTGGCCTGCTGATTTGTTATGATCATGATAGATGTGTTTGTAGCTATGTTTTTTGAAGGTGAGCTGAAGTAGTCTAATTCTGTCCTTCCAAGACAAGAGGGAGATAACTTGTAGATCACCCATGTTGTTCAACCACTAAATAATAGTTCTAGAATCCCCAAGTATTTGAAAGGATTCAATGTGAATTCTGGAGGAAAAGTATAGCGTGGCACAAGCACCCAATAATTCTGCCTTGGTGTTGGTGCCCGGGCCATAGTTGAAGGTCCATTTATAGAATGAGTTTTTTGTGATTCTAATCAACCCTCCATCACCACTCTGAATTCCATTTTCTTCTGTTGCTCCATCAAACCATCCTGTTGGAATGTCCTCTATGTCAGGAGCCATCTTTGTATTCTGTAGTCTTGGCTTGATAGAGTGAAAATCATTCCAATTTTTAAAAATTCCAAGTGTTTTGTAAGTTGCGGAGCTTGTGGAAGGAGTCTCATTTTGAAAGATCTTTTTATTTCGGTCCAGCCAAATAGACCAACAGAACAGGGGTGGAAGTTGCATAAGATTTTGTTCCCTATGGGACCAATGGTCAAAACAGTCCGAGAGAGTAGGCCCGTCCCATTTGGTTTTGAGATTTAGAACCAATGCAATTTTATCCCAAAATTGTCTGGAGAAAGAACACTTGATGAAAAGATGATCCGCAGATTCTGCATCATTGTGGCACAGGTGGCAAATATTTGGCCTAGTCCAACCCTTTCTTTGAAGTTTGTCCCAAGTGTTTAATTTATCTGCAATCAATAGCTAGGTGAAGAATTGTATATTAGGCGGTAGGTGCCAGGTCCATAGTTGTTTTCTCCATCCTATGATATTTATGTGCCAGAGCGAGTTAGTGATGGATCCATAGACATTCTAGAGAGTTAGTTGTCTCAAATGGTCACCCCCCGACCATTGGAGCAGATCATATGAATCATTTAAATGGATACCCGATTGTGTAAGAGCCGTGCAAAGGGTATTCTAGTAGGGTGCTAGCTCTGTGTTGAGTTCAAGCGAGTCACTGGTTATCCATCTGTCAGGAAAGTAAGTCGATATAGAGTTGTCTCTAGCTTGGTAGTGATACCATATATTTTTTTTGTGTAAAAGAGCTACCAGCTGAGGTGGAAGGATGGAGGAATCGTCCATACCATGAATGCGGTCATGGCCAAGTGTAATGGAGTGGCCCAAGCCTGGATGCCAGCAGAGCCAACGATTTATCAAATGCTTTGTTTTTGTTAAATTTCTCCAGAAATAAGAAGTCGTCCTAGTGGTAGAAGTCTCTGAATGCAGCCAACTAATAATAGAATGATGGCAGAAGTACTTATCCTTGATGATGGAGTGCCATATGCCAGAAGAAGTCGGCACACACCAGAGGGAGTTGGCTGCTAGACCATGGATGAAATGGTATAAGTTCTGAATCCCCCATCCTTCCTTATGTTTTCGTTTTTCCAATGCTTGCCACTTGCAAAGAGCCTGACCATAGGAAATTAAAAGTCACTCTATGGAGTTTTTTGAGTACCGTAGTAGGGATGGCTGCTAGGGCCATTCAATACACTAGTTGTCCTTCAAGGATAGTTTTGATGAGTGTAAATTGGCCTCCAAGGGAGAGCCATCTCGTACACCATTGTCCAGTCTTTTTTTCAACTTTGGCAATAAGCCAGTTCCAGTTGGCCTGCTTGTAGGAGTCTTCTTTTAAATAATAGCCTAGGTATTTGAGGCCAGAGGAAAGATGAGTAAAAGTGCAAGGAAAGATACCTTTAAGCTAATACAATGTTTGTTGTTGCAGATTTGTGAAGTGGAAGGTCTTTTTTCCCCAATTGATCGACAATCATGTGGCGCTGCAGAATATTTTTAATATCTCGTTTATCTCCTTCCATTCCTGTATAGAATCATTTTTCATGATGAGAACATCATCGAAAAAAAGAATATGTAATACCTTGATGGTCATGGACACCATTATTCCATAGATATTGCCTTCTGCTTGGCCTGATTTGAGGAGGAGACTCAAGGCTTCCATAGCCTAAATGAAGAGCAAAGGAGAGAGAGGACATCCATGCCATAGTCCTTTTCCAATGTGAAAGAAAGAGGAGGATTCTCCATTAACCAAGATGGAGAGTTTTTCACTAACCACACAGCTCATGATCCACTTGATCATTGAGTGGATGAATCCTTTCTGCATTAGAATCAATCTGAGGAAGTCCCATTCGATGCAATCAAAATCCTTCTTGAGGTCCATTTTGAGGATAAGCACCTTTGAAGTTTTAGTTTTGATATTATGTAAGCATTGTTGGGCAGTGCCAATAGCGTCAAGATCTGGCATCCTTTTAAAAACCCCATTTGTTCTTTCGAAAGGATCCGTGAGAGGATGTGATTTATCCTGGTTGCAATAATTTTAGATATGAGTTTATAGCAAATATTGTACAGTGAAATAGGCTTATAATCACCAAAGGTAGTGGTAGTGGCATCTTTAGGAATAAGAGTAAGTAAAGTCGAGTTCATAGCTCTAGCCACCTTCCCACTAAGTCTAGTGTCCTCCACTAGCTCCAGAATATCCGGGCCGAACAAATCAAAGAAATGTAGATAAAATTCAACCGTCCAGTCATCAGGGCCTGGACTTTTATCCTTGGAGAAATATTTTAGAGCAACCAAAATCTCCAGTAGCTTGCAAGCGTTGTCTAGCAATAGTGAATATTCCCCAGTTACAGTGTGTGGTAAGAGTCTTTCCATTGTGACCGAAGTCTGTAGAGTATTAGGTAGCCTTGCCTCAAAAAAAGGTTTGAAATGATTAACAACAACTAATTTTAAAGCTTGTTGTCCTCTATGGAGAGTATCGTCAGTATCAACTATCTCCCAGATGTGATTTTTACTCCTGCAAGAGCTAGCGTAATTGTGAAAGTATTTGGTGTTGAGATCACCACACTTAAGCCAATTTGTTTTGCATCGTTGCCTCCAGGTAGACTCTTATTTGAGGAGGAGTTGGTTTCTTTCTAATTCAAGACCTTTTAAAACTTGAATTCTATCTCCATTGACCCCTGCACGGGCTTCTACTAGTAGATGGGTTTGTATCTCTGATTCAAGTTCTAGCAATCTTTGAGTGTTATGCTTCTTGTAGATGGCAACCCATAATTTTATATGAGATTTTAGACACTTGAGCTTCCAAATAAGACGATGTTGAATGCAAGGATCAGAGAGGTAGAGACGGTCCTTCCAAACTTCAGCGATGATGGAGTTGAAATAAACTTCGAGTATCCAACACGAATTTAATTTGAAAGGATAATCGATATTATGGGAAGATGAGTCCAGGTGTAAGATTATCGGAGCATGGTCTGACAGGAAAGGGAAATCCACCCAGGTGTAGATCCTATCCTCTGTGGAGATAAGATGATCAGAGATGATAAAGCGGTCGAGCCTCTTGGAAATGGAATCTGAACCCATCCATCCATTATGCCAAGTACAGGCCAATATGTCTAGAGCATAGTCTGCCAGATTATGTGCTCAGAAAAGAGAAGCGAAATAATTTTCCAGAGTGTCCTGGGTAGCAGAGGCACCCCAAACTTCCCCAAAAGACACTGTAAGATTCAAATCACTTGCTATAGTCAATTTATCAAGGTCAAGTGGATCCCGAGCTTCAACCTTTTCCTAGAAAATGTATCTATCGGAATAGGGACCATATAAATTGAGTAGATTGATCCTTTTGTTATTGTTTCAGCAAGTACCAAAAAACAAGATGCCTCCACAACAAAGAAAGGGGAAGAAATCGTATTTGGTAGGGTCCCAAGCCACAGCCAAACCCCCAGAGGTACCGAGTGAGTTAACTAAGCAGGTGTGCCAGTTGGAGTGAAACTAATTTAAAAAAAAATATGGCCTTTTTACTGTCAACCAGAGTTTCTTGTAGGAAGATGATGTCGGGAGATGTGTGTGAAAGAAGTCTTCTGAAGGAGGAAACTTTTAGGTCCCCCCCCACCCCTCTGATGTTGAGGGAGAGAAAGATCTTGGATTACTCTTGCAAAGGCTTTCATGTCTCTAAGCGCCACAATATCAGTAAGAGATTTTGAAGAAACCACAGAGTGTTTAGAAGAGGTTCCCTCCTTACAACGGGCACTACGAGTTTTGATCGATGAGTGTTCAAAACCATTCCCTCTTGAAAAAGTGTAGTATTTTTTAGGGTTTGTTGACAAGATCTCAGATGGTCCCAAACCAGTGTCAGTAGCTGGCAATTTGTGTAATGATGAACCTAGATAAGTAGGCAAGGGTGTGGGAGATATAAATTCTTTGTAAGATGGTAATAAAGAATCCAGAAAAACACCAAGTGTTCTATCACCAGGCTCTGATTCACTAAGTCCTGACAGGTGATAATACTCCTCCTATTGGAAGGGTTGATCACCAGGACTCTTAGTCGCCAAAGAGTGGGAAGTAGTGTGTGTTGCAAAAGTGTGTTCTCGCACCTCTAGAGGACATCTAGAAGGAGAGATTAATGTAGGGACAAATAAGGTAGTTGGTTGTGCATCAACAAGATTATAGGAGGAGTGAGGAGTGTTCAGAGTGTGTGGTATGTCTGAGGAAGGGAAGGGATGAGTCGAAGTCTCACTAGAGGTGTCGAAAGTAGTAAGGGTGGAGTGAGTATCAAGATGGACATGTGGAGAAGGTAAAACATGTCTAGGAGGGATGTTGGGCAGACTGGAGATAAGTTGTGAGGGAAGGGATTCATAGTGTTCTCTAGGAGCATCCCCCCGAGGGAAGGAATCTGATCCCGAGTTTAGAAGAGGGGATTTATATAAGAGGTCCTTTTCCCAAGTTGAGAGTGAGAAAAAAAGAGTCAAACAGATGGATTTAAGCTTACCAGTGATGGATTCCAGTCCATATGTAACGCCATCATCACCGTAATTTGGAATATGAACCTATGTGTGCATAACCTGAGAGTCTAAGTTGGAGGAAATATCAAGCATAGATTCCTCCAACAGTTCATCGACATGAGTGTCAGTATAAGTCTTTCTCAGGTGACCTGTCTATCTGCAGAGAGAACATCTGAAAAGAATGTCGATATAGTCTAGCTTCTAGCGAGTGAGATGTCCTCTCTGGTCTATATCCAGTGTTTTAAGTAGATCCTCGTGTAGATCTATCTCTACTAGAATCCTCACCAATTTTTTATCAGGGCCAACAAGTATCTTAGGGTCCACACTAATGAAGCGACCCAAGGATTTTCCAATGGCCAAAAGAGCTTTTTCATTCTAGAGATAAAGGGGTAGTCTAGAAAAGAGGACCCACATGTGTCGGAGACGAAAATATTCCTGAGATGGATCAAAAATCACTCGCCAACGCTTCAACATAAGGCTACTATCATCCAGAGTCCAGAGGTTCTCCTTGGGGATTTAAATTGAAATTAAAGCTAACCACACCCAAGGTGTCAGAGAGAGGGGACATATCCCAATAAAGGATTCCAATTTTTTTCCATCCAAACATCTAGGTTGGTGGTGCAGAGATTTTTGTAAGAGAGTCTGCCCACAAGGCTGCAGAGTGCCATGGAGACAGAATCCTCCAGGTCAATATCCACACCAAGGACTAGTTTCCTTTTAGACTTCTTCGAAGCCCACAGTCTTTCTGAAGATTTCTTCCCCCCAAGAGTGCGAGCATGATTATTTCGAGCAGTTTCAGGGGATAATGAAGGTTCAAAGGTAGCAGAGTATACTTGTTCACTTCGTAATCCTTGTGAGAGTCCATTGCATAGAGCAGGAAGAGAAGGACATATAGTATTGGCCGAGGTGAAGTGTGGGAGAGTCGAGTGGTTAAAAAAAATAGGCTATAGGTCTCTAGTGGATGGTCTATTGTCTGCATGGAGTAAAGTATCTATAGATGTAGGCTGGGAGGTTGAAATGTGAGCAGGAGTGAAGTTGATAGAAGAAATGGTAGATATGAAGGGATGAGTGGTAAGAGATGGAAATGAGGTAGTGTTCAGAGGAGTATGGTGGGGAGCTGTAATACCAGAGGTAGAGGACAAATTTATAGTCTCAATGGAAGGTTGTAATAGGTTAGTGTGCCTAGAGAGATCGTTTGTCGAGGTGAAGAGGCCTGCATTGTTCCAAAGGGCCTCGTTGGAAGAACTCATGAGTGCGCCAACTTCAGCCTCCATCAATGTGTGTCTCATGGAAGAGGAAGAGTTAAAAATTAATATTTACCCCCGAATAGTGATGGTGCTGGAGAAAGAGGACATAAGTTTGTATCTGAAGTTCTGAAGGTCAAAATTGTGAATCCAAAGATGGGATAGATCAGGGACATTGTGGGAGGTTGGTATACTGTGGAGAGATCATGCTCACAAAGAGTGTGGAGGATGGTAATGTTTTAATGCTCACAAGAGATATGGAGGAGAGCACTTGATGGAAGTGCACTAGGTACTTGGGCTTACAGTAAACAGATAGTACCAGGTCCTCCAAGGATATATTTCTCTTTGTAAAACAAATATATATTCCAGACCTATTTTTTCTTTACCTTACTTCGTTGTTGTGAGCTATTCTCAAAGGATGTGCCTTGCCCAACTAACAGTTATTTATCACTATCTAGATTAGGGTGATATGGGCACATATTCTACAATTCTAATGATTGCATGAAAAAGGTAAGCATTATCCATCTCCCTTAGTTGTTTCAGATAGATAGAATAGAGTAGCCCAACTTCTCTCTCTTTCGCCTTAAATTCGGTAAGGAGGCAAGGAGAGTACATATATACCTTTATATGAGTTTTTTCGTGTCGCTACACCTCTCTTGTGTTTCATGCATGGGAGGGGCGTTTCCGTTTACCATTGTACGTATAGGTAAAAATATAGTAACTCATAAACATATGATACCTTTATAATCTATAACATTACTTGTTGAAAACTTCATTCTATGTCAATGTTACCATGCATGGTGCTTAATGCTATCAATTTCCTCTCATCATCTACACTTTAAAAAAAATCAAAATAAATAAAAAATTAAAATTGAACATAAATAAAAAATAAATAAGTAAATAAAATTGAACATAAATCATTGCTCAGAGGGACCCCGTTTCCACAGTCATTTGTAAGGATGACTTGACAACTTTCAAATCATAGTGAAATCTCACTCCGGGACCATGGGAGCACCTGCCAAGAAACTTTCCCCACACTGCCTCACACCATACCGATCTGTCCCACCATTCAAAAATATCTTAAGAAGAAAGGGTGCGTGATTTCGAAGACTCGTGAAGATGCTCCTACAGATAACAAGCGTTGTGTGTGAATCCTTCGCTTCCAATCTACAAAATAAATGGTTTCAATGGTTTCACCTTGCTGAGTGGTGGTATAATTCTAGATATCACACATCAACTAAAATGACACCATTCCAAGCTCTTTATGGTTACAAACCTCCATCGTGGAAGGAGTTGGCCACTAGCCACATAAAAGTTGCGTCATAAAACACCATTTAGACGAAAGTCAGAAAATCCTCCAGTTACTCAAAGAAAACTTAACAGTTGCAAGGAATCGAATGAAGCAACAAGCTCACCAAAACCGAACATAAAGAGAGTTTGAAGTAGGAGACTAGGTATTTGTGAGACTTCAACCTTACAAACATTTATCCCTTAAACAACATGAGAAGAATAAATTGCCACCAAAATTTTATGGACCATATCAAATAAATAGAAAAATCAATCACGTAGCTTACCAATTGGATTTACCAAATAAAAGTATTTTCCACAACATTTTTCATGTATCATGTCTAAAGAGAGTCTGGTGGCAACAACAAAAGGCGCAAACTATACTTCCTGTGTTGGATGAGGAAGGAAGAATCATTTTAGAGCCTAAAGCCATTATTGCCACCCGGGAAAAGAGATTTCATGCTCGAGTAATCAAGGAATACCTGATTAAATGGAAAAATCGACCGAAAGAAGACACCGCATGGGAGTCAGAGCACTTTCACTAGTTACATCCCTCCTTACCATTCCTTTGAGGACAAAGCAAAATTTAAGGGAAGGGCAATGTTGCAATAAATAAATAATATAAAGACATTAAAATAAATAAATAATGTAAATTAAACATTAATGTAATAAAAGGTCATGATTCTTCATAAAATCCATAAAGGGCATATATATAGGCAGGCCCTATCCTTGTAATATCATCATATTTTTACAATAAATTATTATTATATATTTTATTATGGAGTCAAAGTGAAGTTGTTCATCAAGAACCCCTTGTGTTCTTAACACACAGTGGAAGAGAGTCGCAGGTAGAAACAACCTCTCCTTCTCCCAACCAACGACTCTGATACCATGAATGTAATACAGAAAGAAGAATACACCAAAATATTGAAGAGTGAACACACAAAATCAATTTCTTATTAAATGTATAAATATTATACATGTGACAGTTTTATGATTTAGTAATGGAAGTGACTATAAAATGGTTTCAGAAACTAACTATAAGTAGCTAACGAGATTACAACTCCTAAAAAAATCTACAAACCAATGTTAAGGAACAACAACCCAATTGGAGTGGCTTGCATACTCTACTGAAATACACACTCTCTCTAATCCTCCCTCCAAATTTCAAAATTTCTGCAAGAGAAAAGGACCTGTGGACCGGAGAATAGTTGAAAGAGAATACTAGATTGCCAATTTCTCATTTGTTGACTCCTGCTTTTCCATAAAATGCAATATTTAATCCTCTATACAAACAAAACCAGTATTTTGAAAGGTAGTGTAGAACCTGTGAACTTTGTCGATGCATGAAGACGAGTTCCAATGTTCTACCATATCAGGAGCATGTATTACCTCGAGGGTAATGGCCTTGTAGAATAGGCTCACGATAATAGTCAGACCCAGACATGCACCAAGCTGCATAGGGATCAACCTTTCCTCCTCCCACAAAGGTGTGGATAGAGGAAAGAGGGACATAATTAGGATGACCACCAAAATCATCCAACCCTTATAAAAGGAATGAGGAGGCGGCTGAGGGTTGATATGAAAACCATTAGAAAAAACCTAATCGTTCATTTTTGTGAGATACAACGGTTGAAATATGTGATCCTTTGTCATTTAAAAAAAATATATTTTGTTTGTCAATCTTGAACTATAGATAGATTGTTGTGGTAATTTTTTATTTTTTTTTAATATTAACTTTTACAATTAGGGGTGGCATGTGTGGGGATTTTCATTTATCTTGGAGGAAAAACATAATTTACCTATTTTTGGGGATATGAGATATAATTCAATAACCAAGCAATATCGTATTTATTACAGCAAGGGAATGCAATTAATTGTGGATGCAAAAACTCAATTTCTAATAATAGTGGGAGACTTTGGCATAATCATCAAGTTGATGAGTAAAAAATCTCTTCTTTTCGACTACAAACTAGCCTTTATTGCAAATGATTCTTAATAAAAACAAAAAATGTACAATGGCATAGGCGTACATTACACAAAGATTTTTACCCTGGAAACCCAAACCGAGAAAACCAACAACCTATTTAGAGCCACACCTCTAATCTTCTATTCATCATCCTTCATTGTTTACAATACAATATACATATAGGATCCCGTCACATCCAAACCCCTAATCCATTGACCCAAATTAGTCAACAACCCTAATTCCTTAACCGTAATTAGAAAAACATCAGCAAAAACTATGTGCTGAAAAATCGCCCAAAAACGAATGCAAAAATCGCCATTATTTATTTGATGGAGCCAAGGATCAAGAATCAAGAAAGCTCTAAAAATTATTTATTTCATATTTTTCACACGATGATGGAAGTGAGGAAGAAGATGATATGGGAAAATCCTTAGAGCAAATGATAAAAAAAGTTGTAAGATTAATTTAGGCATGTCAAGTGGTAATTTCAAGAAAAAATAGAACTTCATTTTGAAAAGACAATTTGCCATGAAGACTAATAAATATGGAAATAATAAATAATAAATTGATGAGAGTAAATTTATACAAATCATATATGTTTATTTTATTTTTCTAGGACATACCAACTATTTCCTAAATCATACATAGTCAAATAAAAGGCATATTTAAAGATAAAGAAATGCAACATCCTCTATGTTTATTTTGAAAAAGTCAATGTACTAAAATTTGTGCATGGTGCATTCTCTCCATTATAATATACATTATTTATGATTTAATGGACATGATGTACCAGGCACCGAGCCAATGATCGACTCAATGCATGGTGCTTGATGTTTCTCTTTGACACCTATCTCACTTGTTTTCATTCTTTGTTAACTCTCCATTTTACCAAACTTTCTCATTGATGTTTAGTACAACTAAGGAATCTTTCTACTTGATAGCACTGGGTTCATACTACAACATGTAAAATTGGTTCCAAATCCAATAGGAACAGTGTTGGAAGTTAGAGTTTCATCCTTGTGATAGGAACTTTGCTTTTAGAGGTTTTGGCCAATTAAAAGACCATGTTTTCGAAAAAATTGAACAAAACACATAAAACTTTGACTCCCCGAAAATGAGAGGATTTCAGTACCCCATAGTTGACGCCCAACTTGATTTGGTAAAGCAAAGGTTTAAATGCATAAATCAACAAATAGGCATGCAACATGAATGATTCACTGAGTGCATGGTGCTTAATATTTCCCCTTGTCAAACCTCACAACACAACACACCAAATGGAGTCTGCCTCCTAGACCCAACCCAACCCATCTCAGGTCTCCACCAACATCATCCCATTTCCCCACCCTAGGCTTGAAATCCAAAAGCAATCACTAGCAAGGGCAAAGCCAATTGAATTTGAGGA
The DNA here is from genome assembly GCA_009831015.1 of Picea engelmannii. Lineage (NCBI taxonomy): Eukaryota > Viridiplantae > Streptophyta > Pinopsida > Pinales > Pinaceae > Picea > Picea engelmannii. The sequence continues at coordinate 408,079 of ML778969.1, forward strand.
AAATCACAAATAAATAAAAGACAAAAAATAAAGCCTAAGATATTACAACTCACCATTGTATTGACCATTTGTTAAGGTGAATTAACTAAAGCAAGAGTAAAATGTATGGGACATCATAATATTTTCTTTCTCATATAATTACAATAACTATAGTCTAGTTTAAGTATGTTATTTTTTGAATTGTTTTTTGTTGTTCATTTTTTTCAAAATTTAGTAAAAAGTTTAGAAGAATTGTTGGAAGTACAAATATCAATGGTTGAGCTTGCACAATCCAAGTATAATAGATGTAGACATTTTTGAAGAAGTTGAATCCATTTATGTAGTCAAATGCAATTTCAACCATAAAAAATTGTAATTTCACAAAAAATACATAGCCAAATTCCAATGATAATTATAGAAAAAATCCAAAAAAAATTGGTGAATATCACTTACTATCCAATTCATCGTCTCATTATTTAAGTGTGCATCTTAATGTAGTGATTAATGAATTGGTTAAGATAAATTATGGAGAAATTGTTATTGAATTTGGTTATATAATTTTTGATGAAATTACAATTTTTTTTATGCAAATACTATTCACTAAAAACACTACCAATGATAGGTAGTATGCCATTTTCATCCTATTTATTAAATGATAAATAATATAATATCCAACTAAAAAACAAATACACTACCAATACTTGAGTAATACATCTTAATTTTTTCTACCTCTAATAAAAAGAGGCGGCGGCGAAATTTCTCCCTTATTTCCACACTGGGACCTTTAATTAAAGGACTAGGGTACAAGACACCGAGGGTGAGAGCTAACTTGAATAGAAACAATACTTTTCATCCTATTCATTATGGTAAATAATAGAATATTCAACTTAAAAAAACACACTACCGATCATGAGTAATACGTCTTAATTTTTGCTATGTCTAATAAAAAGAGGTGACAAATTTTCTCCATTATTTCCAAAGTGGGCCATTTATTTCCAAGGAGCCTCAGCGTTGACTTGAAGTCGTCGGTGACTTGTGATGAGAGTTATTCATTCCACAATTTTTCTAAAGAGCATTCTCATTAAAAAAAATGGACAAATTTTTCATATTGTTTCCAAAATGGACCATGCCCATGCCTCTGCCTCTCACTTTGGTGACAAGGGTGCGACAAGGGTGCAATATGTAATGATCCCAAGCCATTATGCAAGGATCATTACTATTTTGGTGTCTTTTAAAAACTTTTTCTGAGTGAGGTATTTCGTCAAACAGTTTGTTGATCTATTTGTTTAGATGTGTTTATATGTGTGTATGCAACAAATAACAGAAAGAGATAACCATGGAACATACCTCAACCATATGCAATAATATAGACAAGCCAAAACATCTCAAATCTTCTTTATTCATAAAATAGAGAAACCTGCTACAATGAAGATGCCGATTTGGAATGCTCAACAGATGGCCAAGAAGATAGTCAATAGATAAGAGCTGCTACAAAATGCCCCTGCTAATACAAAAGATGCCTCCAAAGGCTGAATAAGAAATGAATATCAATACAAGCAGATCTGAATGCCAAACTCTCCAGCTGAAGAATGCCACACTCCAATAGAAGGCTGAAACCCTCAATAAATCGGCCCTGCTGCCAAAAGTGTCCAATCACCCTAAGAAATATGCCAAATGATAGATTGGGTGATGGTAAGAACAACCCAAGTGCCTGAATCTCCAAGATCCCTCTCAATCTCTGTAGATCTGAAATTCCCCACTGAATGGTGCACCCCACTAGATGACTGAAGCCCTAGATAATCTGGCCCTGCCGAAGGAGGCCTCCAAATGCTCTGAAACTCTCCAGAAATATAGATCGGGACACTGCAAGTCACTAGGTGAAGTCTCAGGGTCAGATCTGAAGTGTAACCCCTCCAAACAGACTAGATATGCATCTCAAAAACGCCCTCCTTCTCTTCAATTTGCCCCACTGCTCAAGAAATAATCCGAGGCATAAAACTATCTTAGAAAGCACTAGATCTAATGTCCAAGGCCTTTTAATGAAAATCCAAGTGATAGAATCCTCAACGGCCCTGCCAATTTCCTACAACGAATCTCTCTCCAAAGATGGTGTGCCCCCCTTGCTGGAAACCTCCAATGGTGCGCCCTCCTCCTCTTCCTGTGCCTGTGGCTGTGTAGAACCTCCCGCACAGATGTAGATCTGACCAGAATGGTGTGAGAGAGTATTTCATCTCCAAGACCAAGCTTGGGACAAGCTAGGTGGAATCTTTCACCACTGAATCGTCCTCTAGGGTTTGTTAAGTCAAAACCCTCAAAAACCCCCAAGAGATGGGCTCATTAGCTAAAGCCAAATATCAAGATGATAAACATACAGGAATGAATGAGAAGAGGCCCTTGCCTTTCCTTTATACTTTTTGGCTCACCTTGTCCCTCCAAAGTGACTTTCATTTTATTAATATTTAATTAATTAATTAAATCACTTTAATTAATTAATTAACCTTTTTACCTTTGAAAAGCTCTTTATCTCTCCTTGTGGCTTCCCTAGCCACTGAAAGTCACTTCTAGCCATCCCATCCTGTAGTGTTTCTCCTCTCGATTCCAATGGGCTATTACACTGAGAGGTTCCTCCAAGTAATGTGCCCAAAATGACCTCTTCAGTGAATTCCATTGACTTATAGCTCAAAATAGTCAAAATCTTGGAAATCATCGGAATGCAACGAAACCAAAGACAACTTGTGTGGAATGGCTCATAATGATGGAATATGATCATCAATGCAAGTTGGACCCCACAATGCCTCTCAAATACCCCTATACTTGCTATAGCATCCATCTGGCTACTCTAGTCATCATAAATCTCTACCCTGTGATGATGTCCCAAAGTGGGGACATTACAGTCCTCCCTGCTAGAAAATTACTTATCCTCAAGCAATACCCAAATCCCTCCAAGTAAAATTCCAGGATCCCATGTCCACCTGTGGGATAGATAGTAGAACCCATCCAACGATGAACAATAGCACACTCCACCCCCTGGATCTCATATAAGGAAGTGAACTGCAATACTCTGTGAAGAACAGTCCTGGAAGATATCGACCCTGTGAACCTCCTGCACCTGACCCATGGCCTCATCTTGGAATGAGTCCATCCTCCAAATCTCTACCAAGATCCACACGACCTCCATCAACTGCACGTGATGATGCCCGACTGAGGTGATGCAAGACCTTTGTGAGGCACCCACAACTGATGTGCTCCTCTCAACACTGAAGATCAATGGAAAGTTAGAGTAACTTTCCCCTGCCATGGTCCACTCTCCCCTGTCAGTCAATGAACTGCTCAATCCTGCAATCCTTGGGTCCCATGCCAACCTCTGTCTAAGATCCTCATGCCGACACTGCACTACTATGACCATGACTGTCTGCCCCTTGAATACATCCTGAACCCTCCTCTCCTAGGTTCTCCAACTAAAATACATGTGACCATTGGACCTGCTATCCAGAAACTATATCTGTATAGGAATCTCTGTAGAAGAAGTACCTATCCAAAACTCTCCATGCCCTATCATGATGGCCAAGCGAAAGAAAAGGTCTCGCCCCATAGGACAAGTACCTGCAGACCCACTCTAAACTAAACCAAGGTGGAGTGTGTGGCTCTCTAGTGCAACCTAGGTCAGCATGAACATCGTGCTAACAAAGCGGACTCTGGGGTCCCATGGAAAACTTGGAAGTTTATCACTTCCAATCTCCTCTAACTACTCCTGTGTGAGACTAATCATTGCCAGAAGCCCTATGTGCTCATCTGCTATCCTCCTCATGTTGTTGTCAATGATAAACGTGTCAGAAAAGGGTAACATACATATCTACAGCTGACTGTAGGACTGGAGAGGGTCACAGGCTTTGGTCAATCCCAAGGATTCGACCAGAAGCTTGTCCATCGGTATCCATGATAACTGCTCGCTTGTAGTCATCACTAACCCCCAATCATCAGGTACAATTAGAAGCAACTCCTCCAACTGCTGGTAAACCACTCTCCATCTCCCATCACCCAGGCAACTGCTGAAATGTTGAAGGTGATCTCTCATAACTAGGTGTTGTTACAAAGGAGTGACATTTGCATGCTCCCCTAGGCGTGTCTCCTCCCTGCAAGGCACTATACCCCTCTGAATGCCACCATACATCTCGGCATGACTCTATGAACTATCCCTCATCATTGTATGCTCTGGCATACTCATGTCATCTCCTGCAGAATCATGTTGTATCATCGATCCTGGGCATGCTACTGGATCAATCTCTATATAGAGATCAACCACTCCCAAGACACAAATGGAAGTGTCCCCCATCAATTGGTGCTCCTCTGCTAGATCATCAACATCCTCTACCATCGTGACTGAATGATACATCTGAGTGTCCACTAAGACAGATGAAGTGGATCTCTACTGGATCTCCCCAAGGGACTCATCTGTCCTAGAATCTAATTCTTGAAGGGTAATCTGTGTGCCTCTCAAGAATCCTCGAGTTCCCTCCAACTCTTGAGTGAGTCAATCCATCTCCAACTCCTACTCCCTCAAAGCCTCATGATACATCTCACCAACCCTTAGTAGATAGTCCCTATCTGTCAACAACTTCTGGTAGTCAGTCCTCATCATAGTCACTCTCTCCTGGAGAGTGTGAAAATCATCCATGGAGAATCCTCCATCTGAGTTACCCTGTGCCACTGATGCTCTCCAACAGTAATCTTCCATCACTGCATACATGTCATCAATACATCTAGTGTCTGCCATGATCATAGCCTCACTAACTCTCAACTGTGTTGCTAAGTGGTGTGAATCCTGATCATGGTCATGCCGAGGTGCCATCTTAGACCCCTCACTCCTAGTGTTAGTCCTGCTAGTGTCAACTCTGGAATCCCCAAAAACACCCTTTGCATAAGATGACGTGTTGAATTTTCCACTGTCTATTGTGCTACTAGGTACTCCTATATGCCACTGCATCCCATCACTAGATGCCATCTCCCCCTGACTCACACTGTATCCTGTATGACCAGTTGTATCCTCCTGTGCACTCAACCTCCTACTATCCTTTGGGCTTGGATCCCATAGAGATGTATCCAAACATGTGTTATGGTCATCCTGACTGCTAAAAAGTGCATCCTCATCAATGTAGACCGATCCTGGAAGTAAGTGCTCCATAAACCTGTCATCCTCTAGAATCTGCTCAACCAATGGAGTCTCCAACAACTGTGACTCCATCTCCTCTGGCTGACCTGTATGTGTGAGGTCAACTGCCGGTACATCTTGTACCTATTCCTGGATCTGTGGGTCTACCTGTCCATGGTGTGCATCCCTCACACTAGGCTCATCCATCATACCTGATGTGCCACTGATCTCCTCATGTGGCATGGCTATCATGGATGTCTGAACAGGTGACAGATGTGTCACGGCTCCCATAGGAATCTCACCATCTCTAGGTGCTAACACTTGTGAATCCTCACTAGTGTCACCACTCTGCTGAGGTGTAAGGTCATCAATGGTATGTGATAAGTCTGTTGAGACACTGATGCTATCGTTCTGTCCATCCAGCTGCCTATCCACTACACAAGGGTCATCATCCTCCTCAATCATGCAAGCATCACTAACCTCTGTGCAAGAGTCATCATCACTATCCTCTGAGGTAGAGTCACTATCACCAGCCTCTGTGCAAGAGTCACTGTCATCATCTGACTGCTCTGAATCCACATCTATTGCTCCATCCTCATACACCTCATCATCACTGTCATGACACGCCTCAATAATGTGCTCCCAATCCTTACCCCTGCACCTATGATCTAGTTCCTACGGCCCCTTGCAACTGTGGCAAGGTTGTGTGCTCCTACTAGGCGTGGGATTTTTCTATTCTTCCCACCATCTATTTGCTTCCTTTCTCTTTTTATCTGCTATGATGATCCCCTCTAAAATATCCCATTTCCTCCAATGGGGATTTCTATAGGCTCCATATTGTGGGAAGGTTATTATAGCCTTAATTTCCTTGCTAAGGTTGTCATATATGATCTCCAAACATGATATCTCAAAGGATATCCTATCCATGTCCTTCCAACTATCCATAAAGACCCCTCAGGTTTGCAGGATTTAAGCTCTGATACCACTGTAATGATCGCAAGCCATTATGCAAGGATCATTACTATTTTGGTGTCTTTTTAAAACCTTTTTCTGGTTGTGGTATTTCATCAAATAGTTTGTTGATCTATTTGTTTAGATGTGTTTATATGTGTGTATGCAATAGATAATAGGAAGAGATAACCATGGAACATACCTCAACCATATGCAATAAGATAGACAAGCCAAAACATCTCAATTCTTCTTTATTCATAAAATAGAGAAACATGCTACAATGAAGATGCCAATATGGAATGCTCAACAGATGGCCAAGAAGATAGACAATAGATAGGAGCTGCTACAAATTACTCCCGCTCATACAAAAGATGCCTCCAAAGGTTGAATAAGAAATGAAGATCAATACAAGCAGATCTGAATGCCAAACTCTCCAGCTGAAGAATGCCACACTCCAATAGAAGGCTAAAACCCTCAATAACTCGGACTTGTTGCCAAAAGTGTCCAATCACCCTAAGAAATATGCCAACTGATAGATCGGGTGATGGTAAGAACAACCCAGGTGCTCGAATCTCCAAGATCCCTCTCAATCTCTGTAGATCTGAAATCCCCCACTAAATGGTGCACCCCACTGGATGACTGAAGCCTTAGATAATTCGGCCTTGCTGAAGGAGGCCTCCAAATGCTCTAAAACTCTCCAGAAATATAGATCGGGACACTGCAAGTCACTAGGTGAAGTCTCAGGGTCAGATATGAAGTGTAACCCCTGCAAACGAACTAGATCTGGATCTCAACAACACCCTCCTCTTCAATTCATCCCACTGCTCAAGAAATAAACTGAGCCATAAAACTATCTCAAAAAGAACTAGATCTGATGTCCAAGGCTTTGCAATGAAAACCCAAATGATAGAGTCCTCAACGGCCCGACCAATCTCCTACAGTGAATCCCTCTCTAAAGATGGTGCACCCCTCTTGCTGGAAACCCTCAACTGGTGCGCCCTCTCTCTATTTGCACATGAAACTGATGTAGAATCCTCCTGCAACTAAGTAGATCTGGAACTAGAATGGTGTGGGAGAGTATTGCATCTCTGAGACCAAGCTTGGGACAAGATAGGTGGAATCTTTCACCACTAAATCGTCCTCTAGGGTTTGTTATGTCAAAACCCTCAAAACCCCCAAGAGATGGGCTCACTAGCTAAAGCCAGATATCAAAATAAGATCATACATGAATGAATGAGAAGAGGCCCTTGCCTTTCCTTTATAATTTTTGGCTCAC
>ML778969.1:415483-428405 GCA_009831015.1 Picea engelmannii
TTTTTACCTTTGAAAAACTCCTTATCTCTCCTTGTGGCTTCCCTGGCCACTGAAAGTCACTTCTAGCCATCCCATCCTGTAGTGTTGCTCCTCCCGATTCCAATGAGCTATTACACTAAGAGGTTCCTCCAAGTAATGTGCCCGAAATGACCTCTTCAGTGAATTCCATTGACTTATAGCTCAAAATAGTCAAAATCCTAGAAATCGTCAGAATGCAACGAAACCAAAGCCAACCTGTGCGGAATGGCTCATAATGATGGAATATGATCATCAATGCAAGCTAGACCCCACAATTCCTCTCAAATACCCCTGTACTTGCTATAGCATCCATTTGGCTACTTTGGTCATCATAAATCTCTATCCTGTGATGATGTCCCAAAGTGGGGACATTACACAATAGACCCAGCTCTAACTTTTCTGACACGTATTTTGAATTAAAAGTGACAAATAGGGTGCTTTGAATAGTCGAAATTGCAATCCATATCAACCATTTTCAATCCGCAAGTTGCGAGATTCCTCACCAAAAGATAAGGTGATACATGTGTTATGCTTATCTTTTCAGCTGTGGTCAAAGCATAAAACATTTAGAATACGGCAAAGAAAAATCATTTGATAGAACTTTTAAATTACAGTTGAAGTAAACATAAAGATATTATCAAAGAAAAGTCTTTTGATAACTGCCCATGCCTCTGCCTCTCACTTTAGTGACAAGGGTGCGACAAGGGTGCAATAGACCCAGCTCTAACTTTTTTGACGCGTATTCTGAATTAAAAGTGACAAATAGGGTGCTTTGAATAGTCGAAATTGCAATCCATATCAACCATTTTCAATCCGCAAGTAGCAAGATTCTTCACCAAAAGATAAGGCAATACACGTGTTACGCTTATCTTTTCAGCTGTGGTCAAAGCATAAAACATTTAGAATACGGCAAAGAAAAATCATTTGATAGAACTTTTAAATTATAGTTGAAGTAAACATAAATATATTATCAAAGAAAAGTCTTTTGATAACTGCCCATGCCTCTGCCTCTCACTTTAGTGACAAGGGTGCGACAGACAAGGGTGCAATAGACCCAACTCTAACTTTTCTGACGCGTATTCTGAATTAAAAGTGGCAAATAGAGTGCTTTGAATAGTCGAAATTGCAATCCATATCAACCATTTTCAATCCGCAAGTTGTGAGATTCTTCACCAAAAAATAAGGCGATACATGTGTTACGCTTATCTTTTCAGCTGTGGTCAAAACATAAAACATTTAAAATACGGCAAAGAAAAATCATTTGATAAAAGTAAACATAAAGATATTATCAAAGAAAAGTCTTTTAATAAAACATTTATACTCATTTATACTAAGAAAAAAATAAATTATTTGATAGAACGTTTAAACTAATGTTAAAACAAATAGTTATTAAACTATATTATTATATGGTTATGGTATAATAATTGAATATCTAACCAAACAGTTCTTAAACTGACAGTTCTTAAACTGCAGTGGAAGCTCTCGACGGTATTAAAGAAATGTTTAATATGACTAGTTGGATTTTTGATCCTTGCTTTTTGATCCCGTGGAATGGGATTAGCTGTCATAACAACCCTTCCCCAGTAAGAATTTCGGAAATTTAAGTTTCACTTTTTGTAATGTAAGTTGGAATAGTCGAAATTGCAATCCATATCAACCATTTTCAATCCACAAGTTGCGAGATTCCTGACCAAAGATAAGGCGATACACGTGTTACGTATATCGCCTTATCTTTTCAGCTGTTGTCAAAGCATTAAACATTTAGAATATGGTAAAGAAAAATCATTTGATAGAACATTTTTTCAGCTGTGGTTAAAGCATAAAACATTTAGAATATGGTAATCAAAAATCATTTGATAGAACATTTAAATTACAGGTGAAATAAACCTAAAGATATTATTAAAGAAAAGTCATTTAATAAAATATTTATATTAAGGAAAAGAAAATTTATTTAATAAAACCTTTAAAATAAGATTAAAACAAAATAAAAATATTATTAAAAAAAAATCATTTCATAAAACGTTTAGAATATGGCAAAGAAAATTCATATATTTAATATTTAATAGAAAGTTTAGACTACAACTAAAAAACTACAGCTAAAACAAAGACAAAGAAAGATTTGGTTTCCAAAAAGATCCCGCCTGCTGATTCAAGGAAGATGGTACAAGAGACCCCGCGATAAATTGAGAGATAGAGCCATAGTGGGGTCGTGCATGAATTAATATAGATAGAGACAGGGATTTGGTGCATGCAAGGTGCTTAATGTTAGCAGTTTCTTTGACAACTTCATTCCGTGTGAATGTTACCATGCATGGTGCTTAATGTTAGCAGTTTCCTCTCAGCATCTGCACTTTAAAAAAATTCAAAATAAATAAAAAATTAAAATTGAACATAAATTCAAAATAAATAAAAAATTAAAATTGAACATAAATCATTGCTCGGAGGGACCCTGTTTCGACAGTCATTTGTAAGGATGACTAGACAGCTTTCAAATCATATTGACCTGCCAAGAAACTTTCCCCACACCATACCGATCTGTCCCACCATTCAAAAATATCTTAAATAAGAAAGGGTGCAGGATTTCGCAGAGTCGCGGAGATGCTCCTACAGATAAGAAGCGTTGTGTGTGAATCCTTCGCTTCCAATCTGCTGTTACAACTGCGAAGCACCTTTTTATGAAAATGAGTGTAACCATGTACAAAATTAGCTGTGCCAAATGGGGCGGTTGGAGAGCACCACTAGGGGTGCTTCTGTGTTTCGTGGCTGTAGTTACAGCTCAACCAGGTCATTCAACTCTCTATATTCAAGAAAAAGGAGTAATTTTTAGAATCCTCAATTGAATTACGGGGCTCATTGTTTATTTTTTTTTCTATTTGGTTCACAAGATATTGTTTTACTAATTATTGCAGGATTTCTGAGTATTGATTGCGGAGGTAAAACAGATTACACTGACCTAAACAATATAAGATGGGTCAGTGATGCTGATTACATAGACCACCTGGGTGAGACAGCAGACATAGGGAATGCCACTGATGAGTATGCTCATTTGAGTAGTCTACGCTTCTTTCCAAAGCCTCTCAATAAGTCTTGCTATCACTTGCCTGTGGATCCTCATGTGCCTTATCTCTTAAGATTATGGTTTGCTGTTGGAAATTACAGTGGATTTCAACAAATGCCAAGCTTCGTTGTCTCTTTTGAGACAATGGGTACGTTGTATATGAGAAACATAACAATCACAGATAGAGATTCAACTTATTCTGAAAGAATATTGGCTAGTTCTGGCACAGTGCTATACATTTGCTTGATTAGAACCTTGGAGTCTGTTGATCCTTTTATCTCTGCTATCAAATTGAGGAAGCTCCAAGATGGCATGTATGGACACCCTAAGTTGAAAAACATATGGATAAATGATTTTGTTTGGGACAAAAGAACTTCATTAAAATCAACAATAACTTGTATGTTTATTGATAAATTTTATATATGAGGCTACATAAAATAAACCTTATCAACATCACAAAACCTAAAATCCAAATTACAACAATGAGAATTGTGATTCTATTCATTCAATTTTCTACATCATCAAATACTTATATTATATATTTTATAAAGTATTAGTTGTTAGTATTATTTAAAAAATAAATAATAACCATTTATAATATATATTAGCCATAAATTAATTAAGTTTAATTTGGGTGGTTGGGAAGAATGTTTGTTATCACCTTTACTCGAGTTTAATTTTCATCAGTGATATGTTAAACTTATAACAGGTATATTATTATAATGGTTTTGAGCCTTATTGTTAATCCACCTTATATTCTAAAAATTCTAGAATTTATAGTGAATCCATCTTCTAAATAAAAATAAATAAAATGAGTTAACTAAATACACAACCAAAAATGAAACAATAATTTATACAAGCTAACAAGAAATAATGATTTATAAATGTCAAGCTGTTCTAATCTCTATCATTGTGCTGGTTAAGAAAGAACATAGCTGAGTCCTACTTTACTTTAATTTATAGCCTTTTATATTATGCTTTTTGTTTGTTTTTATTTCTAAATATAATTATACTCCATAAATATTAAAAAAAAGTATGTGCAATGATCCATTGATATCGAAATAACCAGGGCACTCGACCATAATCATCTCATGGGATCTTTGCTAGACTTCTCGAATTTAACGATGTTGGAGAGACTATAAGTTTCTTGTCAACATAAATTCTGACTTTGTGGCTCATTTAGAATTTTCTCAGAACATTGGTTATCAACCATTTTTTTTCTTTGTGATTTTCTCAAAACATTGGTTATCAACCATTTTTTTCTTTGTGGTGCATGCATTTACAAAACAACAATCTGAACAGTACAATTCCAGATTGGTTATCTGAACTTAAAAACCTTAAAGAGTTGTGAGTCTTCTTGTTTCTCTTTTTAATGCAAATTCTACATTATATTGTTTTTTAATTTTTAAGCCTAGAGGGGTACAACTATTGGAAATGGGCACATTTAATAGGTTTTTAATCTTTAATCCATTTTCTTTGGACAAGAGTAAATATGGATATAATATTCTTATTCGTTACTAGAAATAAATGACTGTGATTTAAACCATTAAGTTCCTTGCTATTATAAAGACATCCGTTTATGTGTTTACTTTTTTACATTTACTTAATCATATTTAAAAATTACTGTGTTAACTAACTAATTTGTGTGAGTGATTAACAAAGACTTAATCATATTTAAAAATATGTGGGTGATTAAACAAAGATTAAGATATTTGGTATACGATATGGAATGGAGAACTCAAGCTCACCCGTTTAATATTACCAATTCACTGATCTCAAGCCAAGCGCAACGGTTTAATATTACCATTTCACGGGTTTCAGTAACGCCCCAAGCTTGTAGGGTTTTCAGTGTTTAATATTACCAATTCATGGGTTTAGTAAAGCCACACATTTCAACTTCTAGCTTTTTTTTACCGAGAGTGGATGCCTGGCTCATCGTGTATGTGAAGCTGATCGCTTCTTTTACTATGAGTAGGTGAGTGTATGTGAAGCTGATCAGTCTGTTTCTTCTTTTATTCCTGGGAAACATGGATGTGAACCTGATTGGTGGGAAACATCGATGTGAACCTGATAGGTGTGCGTGTTTCAATTAATTAATCTTGTAGTTTCAACCATGGTAATTTTGGGTTTCAAGTAGGCATTTCAATTAACCAGTGTGATAATGATAATGATAATAGTGGATAGGAGAAGAGAGGAATTGTTATTGCAGGAGAGGAATTGTTGCTTTCAAAGACAAGTTCCATTCCAGTCACACGTTCAGGTATGAACATATTAATTATTTATATGTTGTTGATATGTTTTTTCGAATTGATGTGCTTAGCTAACTTGTCTCTTTTTATTAGGCATCTGTCCTTTAATTCAGCCTGAGTCATTTAATTTCTCCTGTTTATAATTTAGCCTGGGATAGCCTGGGATACAACGGTTCAAATTAGATTGAAATAACGATTTTTATCATCTGTATCTATTCATAAATTTGATTTTACACTGTAATCATAATTTGTGAAGGCAATTTTTAAGAGGAAATTGGTGTCCAATTCAAACATAAATGTGGTTTAGTTAAAATTAAATATATTAGTTTCTCCTCAAGCTAGAAAATTTCAGGAAATACAATACATTCCAAGAAATGAAATACAATAAAAGAAATTGACATATAACAATAATGCATTGTCTTAATCACGGTGTTGTCTCATTCTTTGTGTGATTTTAATTTTGTAGTGCCAGAAGTTTCCATTTTTCCACACAGCCGACTTATATATTTATTCCTTGCACTTTTCCAGCCCCCTCAGTTTATTTGGCCTTTGAATTGGATTTCAAGGAATGGCAAGAACTCTATTTATCTCAGCTGCACCAGCCTATTCTCACCCCCACAATTTATTCATTAGTTTTATCGAATCAGAATATATTAGGTTTTTCCAATAACCCGCAAATGTTCCATTTTAGAGATTAACATACAGTTGTCACGCAACATGTAGCTAGATTGCCTTGCCATCGTAAATACGATGATGAGGATGTGTTTTGTAATGGGAGGGCTGGTGTCTATAGGGAATTCAGAGGGTATTTGAATAGAGTGTGGATGAAGAGATCCATGGGAAACAAAAACTATGAGAAGGCCATGGAAATCGAGCTTTGCAATCATAGTCTTTTGAGAGAACATGTAGAGTTTATTTCGGGCGAATTTGGGGATATGAAAAAGGCGGACGAGATTTACTAGCAGGTGTTGTAGGAATTCTCTGTAGATGTTGTAGGAATGTCATTATTTACTTACTCATTAAGTTTGTCTGTCCAATATCTTTCTCTCCTTCATATTTCTTCTATTTCTTCTTTGAAACCCAGACATTGGACATAATGTTCCCTCTAGCTGCATTGCTTATCCTTTACGCAATTAATGATGTTAAAACTAAGTTGGCTTGGTCAATGTTTCATTTCATTTTCATTATCTAGAGGGGCGGTTCAGCGTTTTTCAAATTTTATCACATGAAGGATACAACACAAGTTGGGTGTTTTTCAAATTTTATCATTTCATTTTCATTTTTTAGAGGTGCGGTTAAGTGTTTTTCAAATTTTATCACAAGAAGGATACAACACAAGTTGGGTGTTTTTCAAATTTTATCACCAGAAGGATATAACACAAGTTGGGTGGATTGATATAACTAAGGTTAAAAATTCTAAGAGCGATGGCAGAATTCGATAATTTTTACCATCATATATATTTACGCTTTGAGACGTACCAATAAAAGTTTGTCACAAGAGGGCTACACGGTTAGGGTTAGGGTTAGTGTTATGCTAGGTTAGGGTTAGTACTATGCTAAATTTTGTCACAAGAGGCCTACACGGTTAGGGTTAGTGTTATGCTAGGTTAGGGTTTATATGAAGTATGAGTACGTTCTATTTAATTGAAAATCTAAAGTGGATATAATCTAAATTTCTCTTCCTCCTATTGTCATGTCTCTCCGTGTTTATTGATTTAATGAGTTAATTAAATACACAACAGAGGATGAAACAATGATTTATAAATGTGAAAGTGTTCTAATCTCTATCATTGTGCTGGTTAACAAAGAACATAGCTGAGTCCTACTTTACTTTAATTTATAGCCTTTTATATTATGTTTTTTTGTTTGTTTTTATTTTTGAATATAATTATACTCTGTAAATATTTAAAAAAGTATGGGCAATGACCCATTGATATCGAAATAACCAGGGCACTCGACCATAATCATCTCACGGGACCTTCGCCAGACTTCTAGAATTTAGCGATGTTGGAGAGACTGTAAGTTTCTTGTCAACATAAATTTTGACATTGTCGCTTATTTAGAATTTTCTCAGAACATTGGTTATCAACCATTTTTTTTTCTTTGTGATGCAGACATTTACAAAACAACAACTGAATGGTAGAATTCCAGATTGACTATCTGAACTTAAAAACGTTAAAGAGTTGTGGGTCTTCTTTTTTCTATTTTTAATGCAAATTCTACATTTTTTTATTTTCAGATTGGCTATCTAAACTTAAAAACCTTGAAGAGTTGTGAGTCTTCTTTTTTTCTCTTTTTAATGCAAATTCTACATTTTATTGTTTTTTTATTTTTATGTGATTATCACAGGTTTATAGATAACAACAATTTCAGTGGTGAAATTCCGCCGTGACTTTTGCAGAAGCCTTCATTGAATCTCCAGTAATCACATATCTATTTTATTTATCTTATATTTTAATACAAAACAAGTTTTTGATGTCTTAAATTTCTTTTCATATTTTCTATACCAGCAATGCCAAGGACAATTATTATTAATGCAGTTGAAATTCTAATTAATCTTACTGATAATCTCTTTCTTTGGTGTGTACTAGATTCTCTGGAAACCCTTATCTATCTATTCCAATGGAACATAAGAAATTGAGGGAACCCCTTATCATGGGAATGACACTCAGCAAAGTTCTAATCATTGTTTTTTATCGCAAGAACAAAGACTCTGTCACAACTGAAAGCAATGAGGTGGAAATTGCAGTGTACTCTAAATCCAACGAATGGACTGACGCGACGATTACGGCACCAAATTCAGCAAAGGCCTTCACTCGAGATCAGATAATGGTTGCCACACAACAATTTAGTGGGAGTATAGGAAAAGGGGGGTTTGGATCCGTGTTCTTTGGTAAATTGCCAGAAGGAAATAATATAGTCGTAAAAATTCTCTCTTTGTTCTCCACACAAGGAGTTGACCAGTTCTGGAACGAGGTGATTCTGATAATCTTCCATTTGGATACAGTATCACACTTCAATTTCTAGCTTCAATCTCATAATGTCTTTAACCATAGACAGATAACCATCTATAGTAAAACATGACTCTATGTTCATTTGATGAAAATATAGATGTTCTTTCGAGAGTCCATCACGAGAACTTGGTGTCTTTACTCAACTATTGCAATGAATCCAAAGAACTTATGATAATCTACGAGCACATGTCTGGAGGGTCCTTAAAACACCGCCTTTATGGTAAATATAAATATATTCTGAGAGATATGTTTGCTTGAGTTGGCAATAGAATAGCGAAGGTGACCTATTCTCATTTAGTTCATATTAAAGTAGCTTTAAATGCAACACACGTTAGTTCTTTGATTTTTTCTTTGCTTTAATGGACAATATATTTTTAGATTTTATGATCTAAACATTGGTAGATTTCTACTTTATCTTTCAAAGGAAAATAATGCATAATCATAGTTTTCATTTAATCCACTTGCCCTGCCATTTCTATTTGAAGGACTTGAATACATGCACATAGTTTGCACTTTCAAAGGAAGATAATGCATAATCATAGTTTTCATTTAACCCACTTGCCCTGCCATTTCTATTTGAAGGATTGGAATACATGCACATAGTTTGCACCCCCAAGATTATTCATAGGGATGTGAAAATAGCGAACATCCTTCTAGACAACAATTTGAAAGGAAAACTTGGTGACTTTGGTCTTTCAAAAATATGGATTGATGGGGAGGCTTCTCATGTGATGACTATGGTAACAGGCACTGTAGGATACCTTGATCCAGAGTATATCACACACATAACTTGCACTTTATTTACTATATTATTATTGATGGTGAAGAAATTGTATTTATTGTAGAAACAAAGACAGTTCCAAATTTTTTTGGCATTCTTAGCTAACATTTTCTTACGGTTGTGTTTAACAGGTATTTTAGCACTAAAAGGTTGACTGACAAGAGTGATGTGTATAGTTTTGGAGTGGTTTTGCTAGAGCTCATATGCGGTATGATGTGTATAGTTTTGAAGTGGTTTTGCTAGAGCTCATATGCGGTAAGCAACCTATAGATGCAAAACTACCTATGGATAAACTAAACATCATTTGATGGTAAGGAGTCTGATCATCAATCCTCCAAAGTCATAATATTAAGAACATTTTGTAGTGCATAGAAACTAACATTAATAATCATGTGGCTATTTACACGCTACATCTTTTGTGGAGATGGATGCAATTCAAGAAATCATAGACACAAGGTTGGGTGGAAATTACGACATAAAATCCATCACTCGTGTTGCGAAAGTAGCCATCAGATGTGTTAAGGCTGAACCATTTTATAGGCCGAGCATGAGTGAGGTAGTTGCGGAGCTGAGGGAGGCTCTCAATCTTGAGGAGTCTTGTAGCACTATTTCTAATGTATTGCACTATGTCCGATCTGGATGGAATGGAGAGTGGCCAAGAAGTCAACTCTAAATGTTGTCCCGATAACAATATCTTTTAGATTTGGGTGGTGTGTTTCTACCAGACAATTTTGAAGGAACTCTCGTGAATATTCCAGTTAAGATTGTTGTGTATTCTCTTAGTTCCCCGGTCATGTAACTTATTTGTTAATTGAATTTGGTGCTTTCAAATGAAGGCGTTCATTTTCCACAAATTAGGTTAGTTTCGTATGCCCAAATAGTATATATAAATCATTAGCATGATATGAGAATGTAGACTTCAACACAGAAGATTTGAAATCAATTTTTTAAAGACTTTGTTAATGATTGGATTCAAATTTTTATTTTAAAATGTTAGATATTTTATAGTATTTTGATGGATTGGTTCTGAACTGAATTTCCTGTATTTCAAGATATTTTTTTATATCCTTTCGCATGTTTTTTTATATAAATAATTATTAATTAAATATTTTTAATAATTTATTTTTAAAATATATATTTTTTTATAATATTATATATATATATTAAACTGTATATCAATGTAAAAATACATTATCTTGCGCATAAAACTCTCACTTAGTTCATACCCATTAAAAGGTATTGTAAATATCTTAAAAAAGAAAAACCAACATAAACCCAACTTTCATAGGTAAGTGTTGCCCATACATAGTATCTTCCTAATGTCCTTTCATAGCTAATGAATTTTCCATAAAAGAGATTTATAACAACAAAAACATATAAGCATGACATAATTAAGTTTTAGGTATATAGGGATCTTAATGAGCTAGGAGAAATATCTTTTTTTTCATATATGCTAATCTCTCATGTATCCTTTGATTACTCCAATTTTTTCTTGCAAAGTGTCTTTGCTTCCATGTTGATTTCTCTATTAATGTGTGTATATGAGATTCTTGAGGAGAAATGTTTCATTATCTTTTTGTGATCAAACAAGGGCCTCAACATTAGGTCATTTATCTAATGGTTCCATTTATCCAATGGCTCCATTTATCCAATCTATGACCAACTTTAAATCACTTAACACTTGGATGATAGTGATGTCTCTTTCTTTTTCCATTCTCATTGGAATTGCTAATGCCTTTCATTTAGCAGTATTCCCTAGGCCAACTCTAAAAGAGATATTATGATTTGTTGTTAAATATATTACTCCTAACACCCCACATGTTCTTATTCCTCATGCCCCACACATTTTTTAGTCTCCATCCTCTTGAAACCTTTGGCTTTGGTAGTCTCTTCCCTTTGAACAAAGTCATTCCATATTTTTATTTTCTTCTCATTCATAAGAAATGAAAACATTTTTTCATGATTTTTTTCAACATGCCTACTAAGATATGAGTTGATGCAAGCCAATAAATAGGATTGGCTTCGAGAACACATTTTATTAGTATTAGTCTTCCACCAATAGAGAGAAACTTATTGCACCAAGAGGTAGCCTCTTTTTTCCACTTTATTGTATAACTAGATCTAGTCACATAAACCATAGTCATTCAGTTGGAGAAAAAAACCCAAATATTTGAATCCTTTGTTAAAATCAATACTTTGGAATGAAAAGGTTCTTAGTTATTATTTTTGTTTGACCCAACTATGTACTATTGAAAGAGATTGCAAATTTTTGCACATTGATTTCCATCCTCGTGGATAGACTATATAAATACAATATATCTTTAAATTTCAAAGCTTCTCTTATGTATCATTCCCAAACTATAATAAATTATCTACGAACAGCAAGTGTAGGAATATAAGAGTTCTCCCTATCTTTCTTACTTTACTTAATTCAGTCCTAATATCCATTAAAAATCCTTCTCAACCCCTATACTAGTATTAGGAACAAAAGTGGAGACAAAGGAGATCCCTACTATAGTCCTCTCATAGGTTTCAAAATACTAGAGGCTGGCACATTTATTGAAATGGAGAAAGGCATTGGATTGAAACAACCCATGATCCAGTGGACACATGGAACACCACACCCTATGTGGATGAGAATTAACTTGATATATAGCCAAGCTATCGACCTATCATAGGATTTAGAAATATCTAAATTAATCACTGTAGCTTGACGCTGAGTGCAAGCTAATGATGGTCTCTCATGACGAGTTAGTGGCAATGAAAACATGGAAAAACAACAATATGTTAACTTGGAGGGATTATTCAAGGTACTTTTACAATGAATTTGAATATGGTGTAAAAATATGAAACATAGGAAATTGAATCAGATTTCCGAATATACAACCTTTATTCATAGATATTGTGAATAACTATGTGAAGTTCGAATATTTCTAACAATGATATATTATTTTTCTAGCAAAATATATGGTATGTGTCTTTGTTCGTGTAGGTGTTGAGTACCTTAAAGATGGAATTTCATTAAAAAAACTTGTATAATTGTAGAGAACCCATTTTTCTAGTGCAATGTATTTTTTTGGAAATTTACAATTTTATATATATATATATATATATATATATATATGAAAGTCAGTATATCCTTGAAATTACAATGCCTTTTGTTCGTGCAAGCTAAGAGGAAATTAACACATGATCAAAATAATTTTTGTTTTTATTTTTATTTTATTTTATTTATCGTAGATATGAGTCTCTTCTAGTGTGGCATATAACTCATTTTAGAAATTTGGTTAAGCCGAAAAAAAGTTATATCATAAATAAGAGAGGGTTGTATAAGAAAAAAATAGATTAAAAATAGTAAACTATATTAATTAAAAAAAACTATATACTTGGAGTCTTCATAGCCAACTCTATCTCACTCTCTCTCTCTCTCTACCCCATCTCTATGTCTCCCTCTCTCTCCCTCTCACACTCCTATACATGGTAATACCTAGACATGGTAAGACCTAGACATTGCAAAGCATGGAAAGATCTAGACCTAGACCTTTCCTTGCCATGCCTCACACTCTCACACCCAATCCCTCTTTATCTCCCCCCCCTCTCTTTATCCCTTCTCACCCCTTCCTCTACTCCATTGTCCCTCCCTCCCCTATTACCCCTCCTTTTTCTTCCACCTCTCACCCACCCTTTCTCTCTCTCCTATTTGTTAGTCTTAGTCTCACTCTCTCTCTACCCCTCTTTCTCTCTACCCCCTTCTTGGTCTCTCTCTATCTGCCCCCTTCCTATCACTCTCTCTCTCTACCCC
>ML778969.1:428415-447144 GCA_009831015.1 Picea engelmannii
CAAACACTCTCTCTACCCCTCCTCTTTTTCTTTCTCTCTCCCCCTCTCACACTCTCACACACACTCTCTCTCTACCCCTCCCTCCCACCACCTCTCCTCTCTCTCTCTCCTCTCTCTCTCTCTCTCTCTCTCTCTCTCTCTCTCTTCTACATCTATCCCTCTCTCCTACATTTACCTCTCTCTCTACCCCCTCTCTTTCTTCCTCTCTCTCCCACTCACACTATCACACACACCTTCTCTCTACTGCCTTTATATGCCTTCCTCTCTCTCCCTCCCACACTCTCACACACTCTCTTTCTATCCCCCTTGTTGGATAGACAATTTTAGGATACAATTTTGATAAAAATCCTAAGTATAGATGATGTTCAAAGAAGAAGAATGAAGACTAGGGAGTGTGTAGTTGAGGCTAATCCAGAAGTACATCTCACAGTAAGAGGAATAAAGCAGAGAGACGAATAAAGAAAAGAGGAGAATAAAGAAGGAGAAGAAAGTAGACGAAAAGGAAG
Source organism: Picea engelmannii (assembly GCA_009831015.1). Taxonomy (NCBI): domain Eukaryota; kingdom Viridiplantae; phylum Streptophyta; class Pinopsida; order Pinales; family Pinaceae; genus Picea; species Picea engelmannii. The sequence continues at coordinate 428,922 of ML778969.1, forward strand.
TATGAAAGCTCGACGTGCTAAAGATAGAAGGACCCACAAAAGCAAGAAGAACAACAGTCAAGGTACAAAAGCAACATGCAGATGGAAAAGCAGGTGAAAGTATCCCGAACAACAAGTTAATTGGAGTAATCATGCAATGTAATAGGGTTTTGGGATGAACAAAGTATGGTTTTAAGCCCTAGAATTTATATATAAATATGTAATGTGTTGGGAGATTAGGGGTTCTTTGTTTGGTTTTGCTCTGCTAGTTATTGTTAGGGTTTTGTTTTGTTCTATTGAAGAAAGGAATATTTGTATGAATGATAAGGAGACGATGGAGAGAGAGAGAGAGAGAGAGAGAGAGAGAGAGGCTTGCACTCTAGATCAGATAGGATAGGAGAAAGGAAAGATAACCATGATGTATTTTTGTTAGTGCATTGCACAATCCTAAAGCAATTACCAAACGCATAATAAATAAGCCATCCATTGTGGACATAGCCCAGAGTTGGGTGAACCATGTTAACTCTTGTGTTGAATGTCTTTTATATGATTGTTCATGGATTATGTCTGGATGGATATTATATTAGATTTTTCGTATAATCATTACACAATAATCACAACTGTTATAGTAACGAGTTACGTGGTAATATGGAATATAATGGTAATATGAATCTTAATTCATTAAGTAGCTCAAGAAGAACAAAGGCAAAATTATGCGTACATCATCAATAAGTAATAATGAAGAGAATGGTCACCTCCATTTCTCTCACTATTGCAGAAACCTGGTTCTTGCAGTCCCAATAGATACCTTGGGTGAGACTTCATCTGTACATGTCAGGACCAATGATTTATGATTGAGGGAATGTTTTGGAGGTTGACTAAGAAAGAGATATCAGAATGGTTGGAAAGGAAGGAATGGGATTTTTCTCAGCAAGAGAACATAAAACCTCAGAAGACTGACAATAAATGGATGCAAAGTTATGTGTATACAGAACTGCATGAAATTTTCTTTGATGAATTTCCAATTATTCTGACTAAGTGGTTGTAACATACCCGACCCCTAAGTACCTTTTCTAGGGATGGGGAATTAAAATTTATCTTTCCTTAAACATCTCGAATACCCTTTTCAAGATTTCCATCCTCTTCTACTCATCAAGAGATTTCCAACGACTGCTACCATGCTCAAATCTGAGCTCTGGATTGCAAGTTATGGCCCTTCAAGGTTCTTTAAGGCTTCATTAACTAGAATACCTTACATCCACATGGAACCCACATGGCTCCTTGTCATCCGACACTACACCTCATCATAGTATACAAAACCCATCCAACCCAGAGTTGACATTTGTCTATCTCCTATGGGTCTACTAGGTTAAATTAACTAATATTAATTAAGGCCTAAGTCTTCAGACTTCGACGAGTTTCCTCCCCAAGTGCTCATGAACCCAAATCTCCCGAAGTTCTGAACTCCCAGTGCCTCGGGGTATTCCACCAGTTCTTAGGCCACGCAAGCATGCACCAGGGGTTAACACGTGGCCCCATCAATGGGTAACACGTGTCACGTTCTAATGGAAATTTAGGGTCTGTAAGAAGAACAATTTAGGGCGACATGTGACATGTTGAACAAGGGTCCACATAACCCTAAGTGACGTCAGTGTGCCACGTCACTCTGGGACTAGAAACCTCTGGGAGTTTCTAGCTTCTCCTACATGCCAAATCTCCCGGAGCTCCAAAGTTTGAACTCCCACCAACGACCTCCCAATACCCCTTATATCCCGCGGTCAAGGTGGTACCACATAGATCCATAGATATACGACCTTCGTTGCTTCACAACTTTGGCGTTTGGGGGATCTGCTGTGAAATTTCATTTTTAATCCCTAAGTGGTTAGCGTCGAACTGACCATGGTCTAGATCAAACGGTCACGAGAGGTCCCAAAGATTTTTTGGATCAACGGTTCTCGTCACTTCACGAGTTCGACATTCGAGGGTTCCACCTATTTAACACTCCCTTTCTCCTGTAGTGGTCAACATCGGACTGACCACGACATAGATCCAACGAAAGACATTTGACAGAAGATAAGGGTGACACGTGGCCCAATCAACTGGTGACATGTGTCAAGGTCTATTTGACCCCTAAGGTCTTTGAAAGTCATGAATCGAGGTGACACGTGGCACACCTATTATGGTTCTATGTCACACTTGGTGACATCAGTATGCCACGTCACTCCAGCCTTCGACACTTCGACGATATTCGTTCACCAACATGTCAAACCTCCTGGAGCAGGGCTTCACTGGAATGCTTTACGCTATCCTTTCACTAATTGATTGGAAAGTCAAGAAGGGTCCCGAAGGATCCTTAGATCGATGGTTCATGTTACTTCACAAATCCAACATTCAGGGGTTTTGGTGCTATGACACCTATGTTCTCCCGAAGTGGTCAACATCGGACTGACTCCGGTGTAGATCCAATGGTCAGTGAGGCTTATGAATGCCCTCGGATCTATGGCTTGCGTTACTTCATGACCGATAAGTGGGTCATGGTTTAATGATGGGACAAATCCCATGGTCACAGTTAGGGAAACTGCCAAATGTCATTCAACCTCCCTGGTAACCGAACCAACAGGTTTCCTTTGGTTGGTTTTGGAGGTTGTAAGGTCATAGTGTCCCCGAGCTACAAACTTTCGGAGTTCTGAAGCCACAATAACTTCGACTCTTTCGGACCTAGTGTTGGCCCTTGGTTATGGAAGGAAGCGAAGAAAAAGTAAGAAAAGGTGAAAATCAAACTTCGCGGGAGACACAGTGACTATCATTGGGTCGAAGTGAGAAAAAGAGAAGAAAATATGGAGCGAAGTACGGAAAAGAAAAGCAAGACGTTGGACGAGAAGATCAAGGTTGACATATCAGTAAGGAAGAAGGATCGTGGATGACTCATCAAGAGGAAAAATCCATCGTTAGATGCCTTGGAGCACCACGCGAGAAGGAAAAAAAGACAGGCTGGTGAAGTCTGGAAAATGCGGGTCAAGTTGACCTAGGGTTTTAGACACCTAGGGTTTTGGAATTTAGGGTTTTGGCACCTAGGTTTCGGCCTAAGGATGTCAGTGAAGTATTGTAATGTATAAATAAAGGTCAAGAGGACCTGGGTTGGGTTGGTACGATATTTTTGTTGATGTAGCTCTATTGTTGGGGTGAGAGATTATTGTATTGAGAGAGAGAAGTGCTAAGTGAGAGAGATTTCTGGTATTGTAAGATCTTTAGCTATGTGCGAAGGTCAATTCCTACAGCTGGGTGTGCAGGAAGGGGAGAGAAAGAGAGAGAAGAAAAAAGATATGTTTTCTGAGAGTGCAGATAAGAACTGTATGCTTTACCTTAATAAATCAGAAGCATAGTTCTATGGATGTAGACCTAGAGAGAGGGTGAAACACATATATCTTTTGTTTAGTGTGTGATTGATGCTCTGATCTTTGTCACTATTATATTTTTGTTTGCATTGTTGTGTTAGATCAAATCTATAGTTGTACAGGATAGATCTAACTTGATAAGCGATAGATGCATGTTATGTTGTTGTTGTACTAGATCCACTTGATATTCCCCTGGTTGTAGACATCTCTATCCTGCAACCCCCTCATAGTTGCTTCAAGTGAAACTGCATCTGCTTCACAGGTGTTGCCGAAAGGTCCAGTAGCTAGGGCTTGTTGGTGCACTCTTGGAGCGAACCTTGGGTTTGCCCCTGTGCCAACAAATGGTTTCGTTGTCAGGATAGGAATATTCGTAAAGGAATTTCAAGGTGGTTCCCATCGAAAACAGAGATTTAGAAGTGGATAGAGGATCAAGAGAGGGACTTCGCTGAAGCCCAAAACAAGAACCCTAATTTGAGTAATGAAGAGGCTATAAAGATACATCTTCACCTCCATTCACGAGATATTCTGATCTAGGTGGATATCGGTGGCCACCCACCTTTTCCAAATGGCTCAAAACAGTTTTCTGGCCATTTTGGCAATTTACTATTTTTAGCAGGTTTTAACTTCCGGGGCCATTTTGAGGGCCTAAATGAAGGTTTTTCGAGATCGAGGTTCTCAATTGTATCCAAAGGCAAAATTGAGCCCCCAAAATTAATCTCCTCGACGATACCTTTCCAACGAGCTATCACACGCCTAAAACGGAGATCATATGCAAAAGTTACGACCCTGGGAAGTTGATACACCAACTTACCCAAACGGGGCCCACATGACTTTTGGCGCTTCATCTCCTAGGGTTAGGTTTTTGGATGTCTAGGAATTTTGACATTCCCGTTTATTGTAAAAGGGCCTTCGGAGCCTCATTGTAACCATCTTCTTGCGAATGCGAGTAGCCGTCACATCTCTTCTCAGAGATAAGTTGCCACAATTCTAGCGAGTCTTTCACTCTGTATTTTTACATTATCTGTACATTTCTTTGATTAATAGAAATCATGTACTACTGTATATATGTGTTTATGGTTGCATCTCTGATACATTTATGTTATATTATTGAATATCTACAATATCTCTGTACATTTCTTTATTATATCTCCACTCTCATTTCGTGCCGAAAATAATCCGGATCAGTGGTATCAGAGCAGGCTGCTCTTGATCATTTTTTCAGTGCATGTCCCTGACGAGGTCCGAGTATAGCAAGTTGGGTCTCGAGCTTTTCTCTCTTGAAGACAATCGCTCTCGCACACCCAAGAAACCCTCAATGGCGGAAGAAAAGAAAAACGACGGAGCAAACGATCCTATCAGTCTGTTGCTTGAGCAAGCTCTCACGCGACAGAGGGACGAAATGATGGAGAATTTTTCCCACATCCTTCAACGCCTACCGATAGCATCAGGCGCATATTCATCAAGCGACCACTTTGGAGGAACCTTGCCTTTCAAGGTACAGGTTAATTTTGATATTCTCGTATTTGAAGGTCAAATAGATGCAGATGCCCTAGATAAATGGTAAAATCTGCTAAAAGGTTATTTCTCTGTTCATAATTTTTCAGACAAGGAAAAGATCACCTTCGCACTCCTTAAGGCTCTCCCCCATGTCAAACATTGGTGGGAAATTTACTGGGAGCAGAGTTCCACAGAGGAGTTTGGAATATATGGGGCCGAGCCCACTTGGGATTTTTTTGTGGATGCGGTAAAGGAACAGTACTACCCTATTGGCAACTATGAGGACCAATACATGAGATGGACCACACTGCGGCAAGAGAAGGGCCAATCAGTTCCGGAGTTCACCAATAGCTTCCATACCTTGCGCACCAAGCTGGGTATCAAAGACTCTAAACGACATTTGGTTCTGAAATACCGTGGGGCTCTACACAGATACATCCAAAATGAAATGGATTTTCTGGACATCTCATCACTCGGTGCTACCTATCGATATGCTGTTAAAATCGAGAAAAAATTTAAGCACCATAACAAACGGGAATTTGGGTCAGCAAATCCGCAACAACCAAAGTATGACAAAGATGGCCCTAACAAGCAGTCTCCCGAAAGACAGTCCAAGACACAAGAAAAGAAGGGTCACGGGAAGACAAAGAAGGACACTGGAAAATGGTGCAATTTCCACAAAAGCCCTTGGAACAACACCGATGAATGTTGCTCAAAACAATCATTGGTGGCCGAGATCAAAGACAAGGAGACGAACCCTGATTTAGAATCTGATTCTGAAAACACTGGTAAAAGACAGATCATCGATGCAGACCCCACTACTATTGTTGCGACCGCAGCAATTCAACTAGAAGAACCAACAGATCCAGAAGAGGGAGAGTGTCTTTTTCATTCACAGATGTGGGTGAAGGGGACCCCGCTGCATTTTATTGTTGAAAGCGGGAGCCAGAAGAACCTCATCTCAGCAGAGGTCATCAAACAGTTGGGATTGTCGACAACACCACACCCGCAACCATACAACATTGGGTGGCTTCGCCAAGGACGAGATCTTCGTGTCAGCCAGCAGTTTCGATTGTCATACGGCATCCAACTCTTCAAGGATGAGGTATTATGTGATTTTTCCCCACTGGATGTTTGTGATGTTCTCTTGGGCCAGCCATATATGTAGAAACGCCATGCTATCTATGAGTCTCGACCCCGTAGTGTCATTATTACTCTGGGGGGTCATCTCTACAGGATACCAGAGGTAGTTCCAACTACTGCCCCACCTAAACAGTGCCCCAAGGTAGTATCTCATACTACAAAATTCATCTTCTCCACAATCTGTTCAAAGGGTGAACAGAAGGATACTGCAGCCATCACAGCTTCGGCCAAAGCACCTTCTATCCAACAGAAGCAGGTCGACAAGGTTGTAGCAAAGCACGAAGATTCCTTGTGCACACAGTCATCTAAAATAGCCAGACTAGTTAAAAAGGTCCAAACYTTCCAGCCACAGGTTTGTGACAGATTTCCACAAACTAAGCAACGCGACTTCTCCAGCAAGACAAGCAGCTCACCAAGATGCAGATTCAACAAATGCTTTTCCCCCTCCCCCGGGAACTCAATGCAATGGAGACCATTGCTTCCTAAGGAGGGAGGATTGATCCAGGTGGATATCGGTGGCCACCCACCTTTTCCAAATGGCTCAAAACAGTTTTATGGCCATTTTGGTAATTTACTATTTTTAGCAGGTTTTAACTTCTGGGGCCATTTTTGAGGGCCTAAATGAAGGTTTTTCGAGATCGAGGTTCTCAATGATAGTCGAAGGCATGATTAAGCCCCCAAAATGAATATCCTCGATGATACCTTTCCAACGAGCTATCACACACCTAAAACGAAGATCGTATGCAAAAGTTACGACCCTGGGAAGTTGATACACCAACTTACCCAAACGGGGCCCACATGACTTTTGGCGCTTCATCTCCTAGGGTTAGGTTTTTGGATGTCTAGGAATTTTTGCGTTCCCGTTTATTGTAAAAGGGCCTTCAGAGCCTCATTGTAACCATCTTCTTGCGAATGCGAGTAGCCGTCACATCTCTTCTCAGAGATAAGCTGCCACCATTCTAGCAAGTCTTTCACTCTGTATTTTTACAGTATCTGTACATTTCTTTGATTAATAGAAATCATGTATTACTGTATATCTGTGTTTATGGTTGCATCTATGATACATTTATGTTATATTATTGAATATATGCAATATCTCTGTACATTTATTTATTATATATCCGCTCTCATTTCGTGCCGAAAATAATCCGGATCATATTCTTTGGAGGAATCCATCAGGATTTATCTGAGTGGTTGGTTAGGTTAGCAAATACCCAGTTCAAGATCATATCTAGACCTCCTGTGGTTTGGAAGTTTGTGTTGATCCAAAAGGTTAAGAGATTTGATAATGTTGTATCCCGAGCAGTAGATCATTGGTTTGATAGTACCATTGGAGGGTATATCACCGAGTTTGTTGTTGACAGAGTAGAATCATATAGCCAAGCCGAGAGATACTTTTTCAAAGGACCCAAAGGAAAAAAAATTCACTTTCTGAAGCTGAGAATCAAGATGTTGTTGCATGAAAAGAACGTCTTGAAGATACAATAGATCGGGTGGATTTGAAAAGGCTAATGTTCCATAATTTGGATAGCGACAACGACATAGAAGCAGGAAATATGCGCAGTGGGAGAGTATTTTGAGGGGTCCACCTTGAGAACCTATTTAAGAAAAATTGCAGAGAAAAAGGTTTCTACAGTGGAGAAGAAGTAGACCTGACAGATGAAGAGCACTCAGAACCCATGAGGACAAAGGAAGAATCCACTGAAGAACTTCGTCAGAACGAGCTAGAATCATCAGGAACTATGCAGACCACTGAATTAAGTAATATTAATCCTCTTGTTATTTCAGAAATGCTAAATAATCAAAATATTCAGAAGCACCAGAGTCCTCAGTGCACTATTACTAGCAGTTTAGCATCTACTGAGACAGGAAACCTAGGAAACTCCATGGAAAATGAGATGAGGCTCCCTATATTTAGAGGAGATGGATATGAAGATCTTGATCAGCACTGGTTCCTATGTGAGGCCGTGTGGAGCATTAAAAATGTTACCAACAAAGATGTTAAAAGAAACCAGTTCAACACTACACTAAGGGATCACGCGTTGAGCTGGTACATGAAGCTTGTCCAAGGACTTGCACAACCTAAGCCACTGAATGAGATCAAGAATGCGTTGATTGCAGATTTTAAGAAACCTAAGTTGGAGTCACAATGTATTACAGAGCTGAAGGAGATCAAGAAGAAGGTAGCCGAACTTGTTTGGGAGTTCGATCAGAGATTCAAGACCCTAACAGGTCGATTAACTTTTAAGATCCCAGATGAGCAGAACAAAGAATGGTTCATCTCTACCCTTTTACCACACATTAGAGTTCCCTTGATGCAACAGAAGATTGCTTTGCAGTCTGAGGCTCTAGAGATTACCATGAAGCTTGAATCAACCCCTATGGGAGAATCCAACTAAGGTATGAGCCAGATCATGAGTCAGTTAACTAGTTTGTCTTTGCAGGTTGAAGACATGAAGAAGGACAAGGGAAAAGACAAAAGGGAAGACATCTGGTGTATCAGATGCAAATCAGAAGGCCATGACAAGGAGCACTGTCCCCTATTCCATGAATACTTGGCTTATGGAGCTTCGATATCTTTGAAGCAAATCACATTACCCTGGTGCGAAGTATGCAGAAATCGACATCGCCCTGGTGAGTGCTATTACATGTAGAAATACATTCATACACCTACAAACTTGTATTACACATTCTATAAGTCAGTAGGGCATGATGATAGAGATTGTAGAGCTTATGATCTCATGCATGAAAGATCAATATACATATACAAGATCCAAGGCGAAGTACATCAAGAAGGAAAACTACGCAGTATAAATCTTCAGGAAGAGGAAACTTCAATCCTCGTGGTGGATTCAGAGGAGGAGGTATGGGCTGAGGCCGAGGAAAAATAATCTGTTATAACTACGCACAACCAAGACATCTAGCAAGGGACTGTCAGAACCCTTGTACCACTTGCAGTTATTGCAACTCTTTTGAGCATGTTATCGAGGACTGTCCTGTGCTTCTAGCTAAGCTTCAGGAAAGACGAGGACCTTAGAAGAACCTACAAGTGCAACTGATATATGTTGAACCTCGCGGAGAAGACCCTAGAGTGGTTGTTATTACTCGTGGAGGCACTGCTACAGGAGAGGATAGAATGACCCAAGGAAATATTGCAGAAGACTCAGGTATTAGGAAAGTTGTGCAGAAGACTTGAGCTTTTGATGCAAACAAAGAAAGACAAATATTTGAGGAGGCAAGACAAGAATTCAAGGGAGACCAAGGGTCCTCATAAAAAACATGACCAGAAGTGAGAGAATATGGAATTTCTCAGGCATTTGATCAGTCGGCTTCACCGAAAGAAGGAAAAGAGGTAAGTAAGCTCATCGAGTTTTTATACACTTGCCTTAAGTTAATTCAGGATGAGAATGATGTGCAAGATTTAAAGAACTTAATCAAGCAGTATGAGCTAGGAAAGGTAGACCCCTTACTGACTAGGGAAGTACACCAAATTGGTCAGAAGAGAAGGAAACATAAAGAATTACACTTGAATGCTCAAATAGGAGAGTATGATATAGACTATGTGGTCCTCGACTTAGGGTCGGAGGTCAATGTCATGACGAAGCAAACCTGGGCACTAATGGGAAAACCAAATTTGATCTATTCCCCTATCAGGCTTAGAATGGCTAATCAGCAAGATGTTATCCCATTTGGACGATTGGAGCATGTCCCTGTGGACATCGACGGAGTTAGAACCTTTGCAGACTTTGAGGTCATTGAAATTGTTGATGAAAGCTGCCATTACCCTGCATTGTTAGGAATTGATTGGGCCTTCAACAATTCTACTGTTGTTGATTTAAAGAAAAGGCATATGACATTTGAAAGAGATGGACTTTGGTTCATTGCACCCTTAGATCTAGATGAGGGTCGGTGTTATACATAACCCATCAGAGAAGAAGACCATGCATATGAACTGGAAAATATCTACAAACTAACAACCAGACAACATGATTACATCAACCCTACAACCGATGGAAATCTGAGCTGGTGAAGTGACAACATGTGTTCATTAGATTCAGAAGAAGCACTGGAAAAATGGTAGAACCAGATGTATGAAGTATCTACCAGAAGATGTGCTAGATTAACCAGAGAAGTTCGATGGATCGACACAATAGTGAGTAACTTACCCACATTTGATGGTTTGAACCCTTTAGAAACCTTCCTATCAGATTTTGAAACAAGTGTACCAACACAACAGAGGCTGTTGGCAATGGATGAGGCCCTGAAAGCCACACCAGCGAGATGGCGGGGGACACATAAAAGCAATATCATCGACTAGACACAATGTTGAACCTTGATGACAATGTGGTTCTCGACACAAGCAGTAAGTTGTGAAGTAAGGTATACCGGTCGATGTTGCCCAAAGGACCATGTGCGAAGCTACGAAGAGGCTTGGAGTGACATTCCTTGAGAACAATGGGTTCACAGATTCATCAACATGTTGGACACGACCCCTATCAACTGGTACCTTCAAGCAGAGTTGTGCCTCGTCACTACATAATGGGAAGGTATGACTCAAAATTTTGTAACCACCTTTTTATTTGAGAGTCAATATCCGTCAGTTGATCAAGCATTACAGATTGTGAGACATAAAGTATTTTAGGAGGCACCTATCCTCCCTATGGAACAAGAAGAGGATGAATGGACTGTGCCTCTCCAAAAATTGCAGAGTTGCTACAACATCGATGCCAATGATGACGATGATCCGAGGAAGGTGAATATCACTGAAACAAAAAGGCCATAGAGATGTGGAAGGACCAGGAGTTGAGCTACCATTTATTGGTCAACCAATCAAGATAGAAAAGGTCAATATTGGAATAGAGGAGACACAAAAGCTTGCCAATGTTGGAGATTATTGGGATGCTGCTACCATTGACAAGATTACAGAATTTCTGCACGAATATCAGGACTTGTTTCCGACCAAGTTCAATGATATGAAGGGGATCAAAGGACCTATGTGAGAGATGAGAATACCTTTGAAACTAGGTGTGAATCCAGTCAAGAAAAGGCCCTATAGATTGAACCCAAAATACAAGGAAAAAGTGAAGATTGAGCTTGACAGAATGTTGGAAGCAGGGATTATAGAACCCGTTGAAGATTCGAAGTGGATCATCCCTATGGTGGTACAAGACAAGAACACAGGAGACATCAGGATATGTGTGGACCTCAGGAAGTTGAATGATGCCTGTCTACATGACCCCTTCCCTACACCATTCAATGACAAAGTATTAGACAACGTGGGAGGCCAGGAGGTATATTCTTTTACAGATGGCTTTTCAGGATACCATCAGATACGGATTGTCAAGGAGGACCGCCACAAGACCACGTTTTCCACAAAATGGGGATCCTACCAATATACAGTAATGCCATTCGGACTGAAGAATGCCCCAACCATCTTTTCCAGGGTGGTGGTCGAAGCATTCAAAGAATCTTTGCATAAATTTTTAGAAGCATATTTTGATGACTGGACTGTGTTTAGTTTGTTGAAAAATCATATTGAATGTCTAAGGATAATGTTGGATAAATGCAGGCAGTGTCAAATTGCTTTAAATTTGAAGAAGTGCATCTTCTTCTCACCATTTGGAGTACTATTAGGCCATATTGTATGAAAGCAGGTATTGTTGGTTGATCCATCTAAAATTGCAATTATAGTTGATTTTCCACCTCCTACTTCAGTCAAACAATTGCGCACTGCACTAGGACATATGAGATATTACATGAAATTCATTAAAGGCTATGCTCATATTACAACACCGATGGAAAATTTGTTGAAGAAAGACTGCCAGTTTGGTTGGACAGACGAATGCCAACAGAGCTTCGAAACACTAAAACAGAAGATGGCCATTGTGCCCATTCTAGTTTTTCCAGACTAGAGCAAAGAATTTCATGTGCATGTTGATGCATCTTCTATTGCATTGGGAGCAGTACTGGCACAACTTGGAGAAGGGGATATCGAGCATCCATTAGCTTTTTCTAGTAGGAAACTATCTACAACTGAAATTAATTACACCACTATAGAGAGAGAAGGATTAGTCATGGTGTATGTATTGCAAAAATTTGGCCACTGCTTGTTGGGGGGACACTTTAAAATGTTCACAGATCAGTCCGTGCTGAAGTACATAGTCAACAAGCCAATGTTGGGGGGGAGAATATGCAGATGGCTTCTACTGTTTCAAAAATATGATTTTGAGATCATTGTTAAGCCAGGAAGAATGAATAGAGGCCCTGACCACTTGTCAAGGTTGGAACATGGCGAAGAACCCACCAGTTTGGAGGATACACTGTCGGATGCACAACTACTCGCCATTATAAAGATTGATGACCACTTCACAGACATAGTCCAGTTCCTATCAACAGGAATGGCACCAAGTGAGTATACAATTCCCCAGAAGAAACAACTAGTGGTGCGCACTGTAGACTTTTCACTTATAGTTGGTCAGCTATACAAGATGGGATCTGACGAGATACTAAGGAGATGCGTTATGGAGACAGAGCGACCATTGATCCTCGCAGAAGTTCATGAAGGCATCGCAGACGGACATTATGCAGGGAAAGCAACTTCACAGAATGTTCTGTGAGTTGGCCTTTGGTGGCTAGAGATTTGGGAAACCATCCAGACATGCAAAAGATTATGCTAGAGCCTGCGATGTATGCTAGAGATTTGGGAAACCATCCAGACATGATGAAATTCCATTAGCACCACATATGACCCTACAAGAATTTGAAAAGTGGTCCATTGACTTCGTGGGACCTATAAACCCACCAAGAAAGCGCATAGGATCAAGGTATATCATTACTGTGACCAACTACTTAACCAAATGGGCTGAAGCCAGAGAAGTCAAGGACTGTAGTGAAACTACAGCTGCATGCTTTATATTTGATGACATCATAACCAGCTTTGGATGCCCCAAGATCCTTATGAGTGATCAAGATACACACTTCATCAATAAGACAGTTGAAGCCCTGCCTGAAGAATTTGCAGTCCACCATCAAAAGAGTACACCTTACCATCCACAAGAAAATGGAACAGTTCAAGCATTCAACAAGATATTGGATACAACACTGACAAAAAATTGCAGTGTGAATAGGGATGATTAGGATTTAAGAGTATCTACAGTACTATGGGCCTATAGAACCACTTGTAATAAATTAACAATGCAGACCCATTTCAAGTTGGTTTATGGTCTTGACGATGTTGTCCCGATGGAATACATGGTGCCAAGATTAAGAATTGTTGCATTTATAGACATGGATGATACTGGCATTGTTCGCAAAAGGCTTGCACAGTTGGTTAAACTGGAAGAAGATAGATTCATTGCAGGATTCCATCAGTAGGTTCAGAAGGAATGAGAGAATGCCTATCATGACAGGAACATCAAGAAGAAGGCATTCAAGCAAGGTGACTTAGTATTGGTGTATGATAGTAAGTTCCTGAAACATCCTAGGAAGTTCAGAATGCATTGGCTCGGACCATATGAGATCACCTATGTTATAGAAGGAGGAGTTGCGTAGCTGAAGACATTGAATGGAAAGTGGAAGGAAGGATTGGTGAATGGGAGTCGACTGAAGTTGTACTATGACAACCAACTGCCTCGCAGCTCTCAGTAAAAGCACGAGGACAAGGGTCTAAGTACCAGGTGCAGTTGAAACTGGGTACCAGACACAAAAAAGATAGTCTGCACAAAGAGGGCAAGGAGGTATCGAGCATAAATCAAAGTCTGCACTGCGCAATCTAAGGACGAAGAAAAATAGAGGGATCAGATCTGAAGTGCCTCGGGATGAGTCACAGGTGAGTGTTGGGGGCCTATTGGCCCTTGGTTATGGAAGAAAGAGAAGAACAAGTAAGAAAAGGTGAAAAGTGAACTTCGCGGGAGACACAGTGACTGTCACTGGGTCGAAGTGACCAAAAGAGCATAAAAGATGGAGTGAAGTACGGAGTGAAGATGGGTCGAAGTGAGCAAAATTAATATATCCATGAGGTATATACCAAATGGTTTGTGTGGGGTTTAGTCCCCATCATCAAGTCACATATCCAAACTTCAAGAGGAGGGGTTGAATATGGGAGCAATTTGTAGGGATTCTATTAGAAAAATGATAGTCATAAAAATTAATAAAAATATTACTCATAAAAAAATATTCAAATCATAATAATACTATCAAAATCATATTAATAATAAAAATAATTTATAATTAAAATATATAAATCATAATCTAATAGATAATAAGAAGTAATAATACAAATGTGACATCAATAAGATACACTCATAAAACGCAAAATTAAAGATTATCATATTTTTGTTAAATATTTTTTTGGTTATGAAGTTAAATGTGTGCATGAATGTAAAATGGGATTTTTTCCATAAACTTTAAAACTTTTGAGCTAAGAATTTTCTAGCTTTAAATGTCAAATCTAATGTCTAAGTTGATATTTATGTAAAAGAAATTTGATATTAGACTCTCCACAACCTTTGAGTTCTAGAGTAGAGTTTAGAGTGGCAGTGATTGTATGAAAAATTATTGAAAATTTGCCCCATCGAATGGAATATTTTGTAGAAGATTTAAAAACCTATGAGTTGAGAATTGTATGCCCTTACATGTCAAATTTAACCCTTAGGCTAAGAATTTTGTGGGAGAAATTTGAAATCCTACATTCTAATATTTATATTAGTGTTCTTAAGCTCAATTGGTAGCTTTGTATTAGTGTTCTTGTATAGTTTTGGTAAAGAGGATTTATTTAGCAACTCACTTTTTTTCAAGAAATAATCTCACCCCACCCTCACACACTTAAGCTAAGAATGATGGTATAGGTACCATGCCAACCCTCTTGGACCTTTACCCCTTCTTCCCTAGAATTTTTAGATGAAAGGTGAATTGATTGTCAATAGTATGGACAACTGGTGATCCCAAAGTTCATGATGAGATTTGATCTCATACCTCTATGGAAATCAAAATTACCTATGCAATCATACATGATTGTTAAATATGCACAATAGCCAAGCCAATACGTTCAATAATGTAGGCTAGTTGGTACAAAAGTACAAAAAACAAAACAAAACTAAAACTAAGTTGCTACGTGGATCGTGCTTAAATTGAGTCATGTGTCACGATGATCCTTTGGTATGTTCCTACACATCTTGCACAGGCTTCATATATGTGATCATGAGCTCCCACTCATCATTTCATTATTTGAGCTCAAGGTGATTCTCTACCTCGGAAACAACTAAAGGGTACTCATCATTAGATTAAGGCATTTCATCAATTTAAAAAAATAAGTTTCCTCTCCTCACCCTCGTAACCAAGTTCTTTCTATTTATAAAAAAACTAACTTAAAGAAACCTCTAGATAGATTCATTGGAAGGAACACATCCTGACAAATGTTGGTTAGTTGGCTTTGGATATGAACCTGTATGGTTGTTTGGTTGGTTTTGGATTTTTTGTTGATAAATGAGCCAATGAGAGTTATATATATTCAAAAATCTCCTTTTTCATTTACGCATCAAGGGTCAAATCAAGGTATCACATCCAATATCACCTAAATCAAGGTGATGCCTAAATCTCTTTCCCTACACCATATCACACCTAAAGTCACTTTTCCCATGATACAATGTGTATCCCACCTAATTTCTCTTATCTGCAACACAACAAAGTATCACATCTCATCCATTTTTGGTCGCGACACATCGCATCACACTTAACCTTTGCACTTCCTCAATTTTTCCTTCATTGCAACAAAGGGAATTCTTTGTCACATTTTTTGAATCTTTCTTTCCTTGAGATTTATCACATGAACCCAAATTTTCCATTCACACGATGTATCACTCATAAGATTACTTTTAATGGGGAATATAGCACTGCAACAATATTTCTATCTCTATGAAACATTGCATGAGACCAAGATTTCCTCCTTTGCGGTGTATCACACCAAATTATTTTCTTGCAATATTCCACGTCGCACCAAAATTTATTTTCATATGATACCTTTATTTGACCCTTGATTTATTGCATGATTTTTTCTGTGCGATAAACCTTGAAGGAAAAAAAATTCTTCTCATGCAACATGTCACACTGAATGTGATTTTCTTAGTGACATGTCATGAAAATGGGAACTTTGTGTCCATGTCTGGAAATGTATCACACGAAAATAAATTTTGGTGCAATACACCGCAGAGGAGGAAATCTTGGTCTCATGTGACGTGTCGTAGAGACATAAAGTTTATTGCAGTGAGATATGTCCCACTAAAAATAATCTTATGAGTGATACATCACGTGAATGGAAACTTCATGTTCATGCGATACATTTCAGGGAAAGAAAGATTCATAGAGTGCGGAAAAGAATTCCCTTTGTCATGATGAAGGAAAGTTTGAGTACGTGCGAAGTTTAAGTGAAATGTGATATGTTGCATAGAAATACACTTTGGAGTGATGCAATGTGTTGAACCAAAAAATGGGTGATATGTGATACATGTTGTGTCACAGATAAAGATAAATTAGATGTGATACATATTGTGTCATGGGGGGCAAAGTGACTTTAGGTGTGATACAATGCAGGGAAAGAGATTTTGGGTGTGATATGACATAGGGAAAAAGACTTTTGGTGTGACATTTCTGGAAACTTTGTTTATTGTATCCCTTTATTATTTGTGTGTGAAAAATATTCTTATACACTATTTCACATCAATTAAAACTTTCAGTGCGATGTGTCGCACCTCAAAAAACTCGTTTCTATACTTGACTTGTCCAGAACGACCTTCGATATGTGTAAGTAGAAGGTTCAAACTTTGCTCAAAAGACCTTAGATTAATTTTATCAATTTAAGATTTCCCAATATTCGGGTGTTTGGTATTTTTTTTTCATGACAAGAGTAGAAATTCATTATAGCTCTCTAATATTCCCTTCTAGTTATGTGCTCTAGCATCATTGACCACTATGTAAGTTCAAGTGATTTAATGCCACAAAAATTTAGATTTATTTTATTTGAAACTAACTTGTTTTTCCATTCCCCTTTTCCTTGTTCTATAGTGTGATAGAAAATAATACCCTACAAATAGAAAAAATAGTAAATGAAAGAATGGAGCAATCGAGAGTTATAGGAATAGATAAGGCACCTTAAGACTACCTATGTAAATGGATATAAGTTTACAGACTTAAGTCACATTATGTAGATGTGTTTAATCAATCTTTTAGAATAAAACAATATGAATCAAAATTGAGAAGCATACTTCTTTTTATTATAGCCTATGGAAGTGGAATATTGATTTCCTGATTTGACATTTGGAGAACAACTAGCTAAGAATGAAACAACACATACACTAATACAAATAGAAAGGCCACATATAAGCTAAGTCTCTTTATGAGGGAGTGTACTAACCCCAAACTTAGTTGTTTATAGTTTTTATTTATTTTTTAATTTAGTAAAAAATACTAAACCACATAAAAAAAAATTGTCATATCAATATTTTAAGCTAATAAAATAATAGATAAATAGTTTTTTAGTGTAACTAAAAATTATATTTTCATTTATGAAAGTGGTAAACTATTTATTTTCATTTATAAAAATAGTAATACCTTGAAAAATTGTGAAAAAAACAATTTTTTTTTTTAATTTTAATGTATTTTTAATTTTTGACAAAAACTCTCAAACCAAAGAAAATAAGTCATACCCTGAAATTGAAATATTATGTTATGAAAATTTGAAAAATATTTTATAATAATGAAATATTTAATTTAATATCATATCTTGAAATCGAAATATTATATTTTAAAAATTTGAAAAATATTTTATGATGATGAAATATTTAATTTAATATAAATATTTGAAGAAAAAAAAATGAGAAATAGCAAGAGGGATTAAATTTCTCAAATTTCTTTATATGTAAACTTTTTCTCAAATTACACTTTAAAAAAAATTTACACTTCAAGAGATTTGATCATTTTCCACACTTGATAAATCTAAAATTAAAATAAATCTAAACCAATAATCAAATATCTATAATATTAACAATAAAATGATTATAATACTAACAAATCTATACAAAATTAATAATAAAAAATAATAATTTAAATCTTAATAATCAAATATCTATAAAATTAAAATAAAATGATCATAATAATAACAAATATATGAAAATTTAATAATAAAAATTAATAATTTAAAACTATATATATATATA
>ML778969.1:447362-464168 GCA_009831015.1 Picea engelmannii
AAAAATACAAAACTACAAACCAAATGAAAAATAAAAATAACAAAAATATTACTCATAAATATTTAAATCATAATGATATTATCAAAAAATTATTTATAATAAAAATTATATCATAATATTATAATTAAAATATAAATCATAATATTATAAAAAAAAAATTTAAATAAAAAGGGGTAGAGCCTGCTATATTATATTAGCAAAAAACTTTGACAGGATATATAGTGGCATATGTCTAAGTCACCAAAAATGCTGTCGATTACCGGAAACCAGCATAGGTGGAGAACAAATAACAGTTGTATGATAGTAGCATCTGTCCTGCCCGGAGGAAACCAGGACATATGTCTATAGTCCAAATGCACGTAAAATAGTAACATAAAAAAACTAAAAAACCAAGATAGCATAAAAACCTAGGTACCCGGTGACCTGTCGCCATCTCCAGTCTGCCACATGGACCCAGTCGGGATGGCAAAAGCCTGCGCACAGAGGGGGCACTTCCACCGAGATGGAACGTTGGAATATGCGTCAAGAAGCATGTCTAGGCGCTGGCCCATGAGGAGGGACCTATGCTCTAGGTCAGACATGTGGCCACGGAGCTCGAAAACCAGTGCCAGGTGCTCTGCACGTAGGAGAAAACCATGCAGACCGCCACCCATGTCGTCGAGGGGAGCATTCCTCAAGTCCTCTGTCGCATCACTTCCAGCCTCGAACTCCCTATGCTTCGCCTCATCCCCTGCAACCGTCCTCACTGAGCAAATGTTATCCACATTCAACTCTCCTCTAGTAGCCTGCATTTCGTGGCTGGTAGGACTGTTATTACCCGGCCAAGGAACTTCTTCAACAATGTAGTCGGGGAACTCTTCATCCAGAACCAAATTGGGCTTGCTTTCCTCCCGGCGGGTCGCCACTCCTCCATAAACAGTCGACAGGTCCTCTATAAGCGGGTCCTCCTCCACGATACAGATGGGATACTCCTCCTCAGTTCCAACCTCCTTCCTTGCCATGGCCTCTCTGCTACAGCTAGCTCCTGATTCTGCAATGGTGGCGAGCAACGCCAAGTTCTTAGCCCTAGCCTTCTTCCGAAGCATGGAGGTCGCTAAGGCCAGAGCTCGTTCCAATTTCTCTTTCCGTCGCCTATGCTCCTTGTGGGCATTCCAGGCTGATCCACGATGCGGTATGCCTCGTTTTCTAGCCATATTATCCTGGGAGTGAATGAATGTACAAAGCGGGTGCAAAAAGAATATGAAAAGCCACGACGCGAGTTGTTGCAGGTGCAGAGCACGAGCAGGGCAACACTATCTCGGCACACACAAAGACAAACTGCTCGGAAAATCCTTGCTAAGATACAGCGTAGGGGTGGTGAGCCAAGACAGAAGGAGCGCAGGATTGCACCAGAGCATCCAAGCAAAGAGCAGAGCCGAAGCCGGAGCAGTCCCGCTTTGTCCGGGCTCATAGGAAAACACATAACCAGAAGCCTTTAACACCAACCATGCTGAGTACACAGTGAGCATAAATGATCGCGCGAGGGAGGAGTCCCTCCGCCTTATGGCTGTTGCTATGGCCGTCCTCCATCGTAAATGCGGATGCGTGGGTGGCGGCCATCGACATTTAATCCCAGGCTTAGTGCTAAACCTGGTGTCATCCCCTCGCCGCGTGTCACCCCATCCGGAGCAATCATAATATTATAATTAAAATATATAAATCAATACAATATATTTATAATAATAGATTTAAAAGTCAAAATATGTATAATGAGCTTAAAATAAAAATTAATATACGTAAAAATACAAAATTATAAATCAGATAAATAAAAAATAAAAGATAATTAAAATATTACTCATAAAAATATTCAAATCATAATAATATTATAAAAAAATTAATAATAATAAAAATTATACCATAATATTATAATTAAAATATATAAATCATAACTTAATAATAAAAAATAATAATAATAAAAATATTTAAATTATAATAATATTATCAAAATTTTATTAATAATAAAAATCATATCATAATATTATAATTAAAATATATAAATCATAACTTAATAATAAAAAGTAATAATACAAAGGTGAGATAAATACGATACACTCATAAAAATCGTGAACACCTTCAACATAAACAAATAGATAATAAAAAATAATAATATAAAATTTTATTATTAATAAAAACCATATCATAATATTATAATTAAAATATATAAATCATAATATAAAATTTTATTATTAATAAAATCCATATCATAATATTATAATTAAAATATATAAATCATAACTGAATAGATAATAAAAAGTAATAATACAAAAGTGAGATGAATAACATACACTTATAAAAACCCTAAACATAAACAAAAAAAACACAAAATTAAAAATGATTACAGTCTATTTAATAGAAATATAAAAAGATTAATATACACTCATAAAAATTCTAAAAACAAAAGGAAAAAAAACACAAGATTAAAGATGATCACACTCTATTTAATAGAAATATAAAAAGAGTAATGGTAAATACTCTAATAAGAAACAAACTGAAGAAAAAAAACATTAACCTAAAACATTAGGTGTAAATATCAAGTAATAAGAAATAATGATCAAAATATTAATATTATCTATTTTTTTATAACAAATTAAGTGTGTTTATTCTTATTGATTTCAAATTTCATCATGTTAAGGTTGTTGAGGTGTTTAATAATTTTAATAAGAAACAATGACCAAAATATTAATATTATCTGGGTTTTTTTATAACAAATCAAGTGAGTCTATTCTTATTGATTTCAAACTTCATCAGGCTAAGATTGTTGAGGTGTTTAACTTCATCAGATTAAGATTCTTGAGGTCTTTAATAATTTTAATAGCTCTTCTTATTTTATGGGTGAAATAATAATTCTCTTTAACCGAGCCTATACACATGATGTCTAGTTTTCTTGAAATGCTTCACAAATGATTAGGTACTTGTATACACATTTTTAATATAGA
Source organism: Picea engelmannii (assembly GCA_009831015.1). NCBI lineage: Eukaryota > Viridiplantae > Streptophyta > Pinopsida > Pinales > Pinaceae > Picea > Picea engelmannii. The sequence goes on from ML778969.1 coordinate 450,338, forward strand.
GCTCTTTAATATTTTAATATAGAGCTCTTTAATGATTAGCTTAATAATAAATAAATAAAATTAACTTATTAATAAACATAAATGTTAATAAACATAAATGGAAAATATATTTTAAAGGATGGAAAGAAAGATAGAGAAAGGACACTAGGAAAGAAGCAAGATAAGCTCTCACTTTTTTATTTTTCACTGTTTTAATACTTAAAATATTCTTAACAAGTGTCATTGCTCTAGATTTGAATAAGTATAAAATAACTTATCAAAATAAGTAAGATATTTTACCATCTTATTTTTTCTTTATTTTTTTATTTTTCATTGTTTTAATACTTAAAATTTTCCTAACAAATGTCAATGCTCTAGATTTTAACAAGCATCAAGAAACTTAAAAGTATGATATTCAGTTATGGAAAGCATTATCAACCATGCACTAAGCCAATGATTGGCTAGTGCGGGTGGATAGCACCCATATCAACTCATCAATGAGTCATGGATATCCATGGATGACATGAAACATGGCATCAGATACTCTGTTGGAGAATCTGTAAGAGTAGTCTTCTGCATCCATTTGTGTGCACGCGCTGTGAAACTCGCATCCACATGCATGGTTTGGAGCACCTGTAATTTATTAAAGGTGGGTGGAAGGACGTACTCCACCTGCAACTAGTTTTAATGAAAACTATCACTTCCTGCATCAATTTGAATTTGAATTTGAATTTTGATGTCCCGCCTCCTTATCGAAAACTTTTTGCATACAAAAAAAAATGATAGTCGTCTAGTTTTAATCTCGATCATTGCGGGAGATGCACTTATATTCATTTCTCTTTCGGGGTTTATGATCATTTGTCTCCTACCAGCAAAGAGGAACCATGGCGCTGAACATAATTAGTTTGTAAAGAGGAACATAAACCTCCTGAGCGTAACCACGAGACCAAACCCGGGCCATTGCCCAAACATCTATATGATGGAGCCATTTCCCGCTTCTAGGTCCCCTTTGTAGATAATAAGGTAATTTAATCTACTCATAATCACCTGAATCCATATCTCGTCGATCCTTTCGCTTCTCGTTGTTTGTCTTTTCCATAGTTTCGGTTACATTTTCCATTTTTGTATTTTGTAACTAATATGCACATTCTCATGTTATTTATTATGGGTGGCCTCAACTCGTTACATGTCTTTGAGGAGTTTTGATGGGCCATGATGACAAACAATAGAAAGCAGTGGAAGAATCAGTGGCAAACTTTCTGGTATTGGACGAAGCTTTGCAAACTAGTAGTTGCTTCTCAGGAAAGGCATACTTTGGAGGAGATAAGATAGGCTTTGTTGACATCGTGTTGGGTGGGATGTTTACATTTATCAAAACCATCGAGAAGGTTATTGATACAAATTTCATAGATCTGGAGAATATGCCCATGTTAACTGCATGGATTTCCCTCCCGATAACTGCAGAGACAGATGAGTGCAATTATTGGGAGGGGAAAAGTAGAGGATTGTGATAGCCATGGAAATCATAAAGAATCTGAGCATATTATTGTTGGACGAGGCAAAAAGCACGTTGGAAAGCCAATCAAAGAAGATCGTTCAAGAGGAGCTGGACAAAATTATGGCGGGAAGAACTAGTATCGTGATAGCTCATGGACTGACTACCATTTAGAATGCAGATTCAGTCGTTGTGATTGAGTAGGGACGTGACTCTTATCTGATGAGAAAAGGAGAAGGAAATCCATATTATTCTCTCGTCAACATGCAGCGATGCCATAACTAGATTCTTATCTCTATCACTCAAAAGGATTCCCCATGATCCACATCCTAATTCTTTTTTAATGCCTTCAAATAAATTTTGAAGTTCGGAATCTGATCTATGTCTTTCATTTTTTGCATGTAATGGTAATTTGGTAAATGTTGTTACCTAATGATAAATTCATAGATCCGTCCCTTGAGCATTTATATATATTTTTATTGATATGATAATTGTTATGGCAGACGATATGCATTCTATGAGTTCAAAACCTTTTAAAAGCATTTTTCCATTACATTTGCATTCTCTTTGCCTATATGATACATAATTTTCAGCGTTATTATTAGTCGAAACATAAAAATCACTTTATAAATAAAAATAAACAATATTTTAATATCAATTATATTATTTATAACAATTTCATTACAAATAATTATTATTTTATTTTTAAAAAATAATAATATATTTTTTTTAATTTTAAAATAAAAAATTTTTGTTACTAGTCCCTACCATGTAGAGAATATAACAATCAATTTATGGAAAAAAAAGTGACTAAATATCAATTATACAATTTATGATTATTTGTTAATATTTTATAAAAAGAAAATGTTATTAATTTTATTTTTTTATAAAATTATAATATATATTTTTTAATTTTTGTAAATGAAAGATTTGATTTGATAAAATAATCATAGTTGAGGTAACATTTATTTAAATAATAATAGAACTAAATTTAAAAAAAATAAGATTACTATGTACTCTATCATATGACATTTGTTTACAAAATAATAAAACAAAATCAAATAAAAATAAAAAAATTTAAATTTAATATTGCCACTTTTGTCTTACCTATTTGTATTAAAAACAAATTTACACTTTATCCTATAATAGAACTAAATTTAAAAAAAATAATATTACTATGTACTCTATCATATGACATTTGTTTACAAAATAATAAAACAAAATCAAATAAAAATAAAAAAATTTAAATTTAATATTGCCACTTTTGTCTTACCTATTTGTATTAAAAACAAATTTACACTTTATCCTATTTTTGTCCTTTGACATTTGTTTCCAAAATAATAAAAATCATATCATATCAAAATATTGTTACATACTCTTGTTTATAGCTAGGCCGTTAAACCAAGTTATGACTTACAAGGTAATTGAAGACACTAAAATACATTTATACAATATTAATATTAAAAATTAAAAGGATTAACTTTATCATCTCAATTGGGATTTTCTGGAGACAGAAGGCATGTGCTATTCACATTTATTAATGATAATAAATTCCATTATCTTTGGGATGTGCTATTCACATTTATTAATGATAATAAATTCCAATATCTTTGGGATTTAGTGCTAATGAAATACATTTAGTTTTATCTTTGCAGACATTCGATAAAATTGGAAAGATAGAGAGAATATTAGCATGGCCTCTACACAAGGATGACACATTTGGTAATGATAATAAATTTCATCACCTTTGGAATTTAGTGATCATAAAATGATAGAAGGTGATGACTCTTTTTAGTGATTGATAGTTATTTTTTTTTAATTTGAAGTAATATCAAGATTAATCTTTCATTTTTGTTAGGGATATAACCTCCCTAAGGTGATGAATCTTCTCATGTCGTCCGTATATGTGCATATACGAAAGCGCACATATACGGAAAGTGCATATACGAACGACACATATACGGAAGGTGCATATACAAAACAAATTTACGTTAATCCAAATGCATATTTTGTATATGCGTGCTTCCATATATGCACATTTAAGGAAGTTGTCATCCATAAATGCACATTTATAGGTGCATTTATATGCGTCATTTGTATATGCACATATACGGAAGTGCACATATATGGAAAATTCCATTATGGAAGTGGTCAACTTCCGTATATGGGCATTTACAAAAGCCATCGTCCGTATATGCATCATTTGTATATGTGCATGTAAGGAAGCGTGCATATATGGAACTGTGCATATACGGACGACGCATATATGCCAAGTCCATTTTAGAGTCAGTTAGTAGTATATTTTATACTACAATATTTTTTTTAATAGGATCTACATTTACTACAATATTGTTTGTATACAATATACTACTAATTGACTCTAAAATGGACTTGGCATATATGTGCCATTTGTATATGTGCACTTCTGTATATGTGCATATACATATGACGCATATACGAATGACGACTTCCGTAAATGCGCATATATGAAAGTTGGCCACTTCCATAATGGCATCTTCTGTATATGCGCATATACGAATGACAGATATAAATGCACCTATAAATGTGCATTTATGAACGACAATTTCCTTAAATGTGCATATATAGAACCATGAATATATGGAAGATGCATTTGGATTGCCATAAATTTCTTCTGTATATGCACCTTTTGTATATGCATCGTTCGTATATGCACCTTTTGTATATGCATGCTTCTGTATATGTGCATATATGGATAACACATATACGTACAACAACTTCCATGAATGCGTATATACAAACGACGCATATATGGAAGCTGACCACTTATATAATTGTGTCTTCTATATATGCACCTTCTGTATATGCGCATATACGGATGACGCATATACGGAAGATGGCTTCCATAAATGCACATATATAGACTACGCATATATAGAAGTTGGCCACTTCCATAATAACATCTTCTGTATATGCGCGCTTCCGTATATGCGCATATATGGATGACGCATATAAACGCATGTATAAATGTGCATTTACAGACGAAAACTTCCTTAAATGCGCATATATAGAAGCACACATATATGGAAGATGCATTTGGATTACCGTAAATTTCTTTCGTATATGCACCTTCTATATATGAGCATATACAGATGACACATATATGGAAGATGGCTTCCGTAAATGTGAATATACGAACGATGCATATACGGAAGTTGGACACTTCCATAACAACATCTTCTGTAAATGCGCGCTTCCGTATATGCACATATACGCACGACACATATACGGAGGACTACTTACGTAAATTCACATACATGGACTACGCATATACAGAAGTTGGCCACAAGGACAATTTTAGGGGCTAAATTTCGCTCATGGGTTAATTTTCCATGGTTTTTCCAAAAATTAGATTCGCTATTTTAAAAATGATTCGCTCAAATTCTATAGGATAAAATTATTTTACCTTAAAAATAACCAAAATTTTATAAAAACTATATAAAAAATTAGAAATTTGAATATTTTTACAAACATATTGCCAAACATTTATAGTTGACATATGAAGGATTAGTAAGATTCACCAAGGTTTCTACATTTTAAAAAAATATCCATCCTTAAAATCATCCCTAGTTGGCCACTTCCATAATGACGCCTTATGTATATGCACGTCTACTATATATGCATGCTTTTGTATATACAAATGTGCATATATGGAAGCAACTTCTGTAAATGTGCATATACGAACAACACATATATGGAAGTTGGCCACTTCCACAATGGTGTCTTTCATATATGTACGCTTCCATATAAGCACATATACAGATGATGCATATAAATGCATGTATAAATGTGCATTTACGGATGATAACTTCCTTAAATATGCATATATGGAAGCACACATATATGGAAGATGCATTTAGATTATTGTAAATTTCTTCCATATATGCATTGTCCATATATGCATGCTTTTGTATATGCACGCTTCTGTATATGTGCATATACGAATGACGGCTTCCGTAAATGCGCATATACAGATGATGCATATATGAAAGCTAGCCACTTCTATAATCACGTCTTTCGTATATGTGCATATACGGATGACGCATATAAATGCATGTATAAATGTGCATTTATGGACGACAACTTCCTTAAATGCACATATATGGAAGCACGCATATACAGAAGATGTATTTGGATTACCGTAAATTTATTCCATATATGCACCTTCCGTATAAGCGTCGTCCGTATATGTGTGCTTCCGTATATGGACATATACAGATGATGCATATAAATGCGCATTTACGGACGAAAACTTCCTTAAATGCACATATATGGAAGCACACGTATACAAAAGATGCATTTGGATTACTGTAAATTTCTTTTGTATGTGCACCTTCCATATATGCGTCGTTTGTATATGCACCTTTCGTATATGTGTGCTTTCGTATATGTTCATATACAGATGATGCATATACATACAACAACTTCCATAAATGCACATATACAGAGGATGCATATATGGAAGTTGGCCACTTCCATAATGGTTTCTTCCGTATATGCACCTTTTGTATATGCGCGATTTCGTATATGCGCATATACGGATGACACAGATGACGCATACATGGATGACGACTTCCATAAATGTGCATATACGGACTACGCATATACGAAAGGTGGCCACTTCCATAATGGCATCTTCTGTATATGCATGCTTCTGTATATGCGCATATATGGATGACGCATATAAATGCGCGTATAAATGTGAATTTATGGATGACAAATTCCTTAAATGTGAATATATAGAAGCATGCATATATGGAAGATGCATTTGGATTACCGTAAATTTCTTCCATATATGTACCTTCCATATATGCGCATATACAGACAACGCATATACAAATGATGGCTTCCGTAAATGCGCATATATGAATGATGGATATACAAAAGTTGGCCACTTCCATAATGGTGTCTTCTGTATATGTGTGCTTCTGTATATGTGCATATACATACGACGAATTTTGTAAATGCACATATATGGACTACGCATATATGGAAGTTGGCCACTTCCATAATGGCACCTTCCATATATGCGCGTCTTCTGTATATGCGCCCTTCCGTATATACAAATGTGCATATACGGAAGCAACTTCTATAAATTCACATATACTAACAACACATATATGGAAGCTGGCCATTTCCATAATGGCGTATTCCGTATATGTGCGCTTCCTTATAAGCGCATATACGAATGACGCATATAAAGGCACATACAAATGTGCATTTACGAATGACAACTTCCTTAAATGTGCATATATGGAAGAACACATATATGGAAGATGCATTTGGATTACCATAAATTTCTTCCGTATATGCATCATCCATATATGTGCACTTTTGTATATGCACAATTCCGTATATGTGCATATATGAACGACGACTTCTGTAAATGCGCATATACAGACAATGCATATACGAAAGCTATCCACTTCCATAATCGTGTCTTTCGTATATATGCACATATACAGATGACGCATATAAATGCATGTATAAATGTGAATTTACGGGCGACAACTTCCTTAAATGCACATATCTAGAAGCACACATATATAGAAGATGCATTTGGATTACATCCGTATATGCACGCTTTCGTATATGCACATATGAAGATGACACATATATGGGCGGCAACTTCCATAAATGTGCATATACGGACGATGCATATACGGAAGCTGGCCACTTCCATAATGGCGTCTTCCATATATGTGTGCTTTTGTATATGCGCATATATGGATGATGCATATAAATGCACGTATAAATGTGCATTTATGGATGACAACTTCCTTAAATGTGCATATATGGAAGCACACATATACGGAAGATGCATTTTGATTACCGTGATTTTCTTTCGTATATGCACCTTTCGTATATGTGCGCTTCCGTATATGCGCATATACAGACGATGGCTTTCGTAAATCCGCATATATAGAAGATGCATATACGGAAGACACATATATGAAATATGGCCACTTCCGTGAATGCACATATATGTGTCATCAATATATGCACCTTTCGGATATGCGCGCTTTCGTATATGCACATATACAAACGACGCATATATGGACGATGACTTTCGTAAATGCGCATATACAAACAACGCATATACAAAAGATGACCACTTCCATAATGGTGTCTTCCATATATGCGTGCTTTTGTATATGTGTGCTTCCATATATGCTTATTTAAGGAAGTTATCGTCTGTAAATGCACATTTATACACGCATTTATATGCATCGTCTGTATATGCGCATATACGGAAGACGCCATTATGGAAGTGGCCAGCTTCCGTATATGCACATATACAGAAGTGAGCATATATGGAAGACGTAATTATGGAAGTGTTCTTATTGGATGCCAATAAATTTTAAAGGGTTGAAAACCTTTATTTTTTCCTAACAATAATGTTTCTTTTGACAAGACTGACACCATTTCATCCTACCAATGTGTTTTTTCCTGGGGCATGTATGACTCAGGATGTCATGGAATATTTAAGGAGGTTTATTTAGGACATGAAGGTCAATGCCCATATAGTAATATTTTATAAAGAAGATGGTGTATTTTGGTGCAATTCATATGAGAACCTTCTAGTTGGAAATGTGGTTAAGGTGTACAAACTTATCTTTTTCCCTACTAAGTTACTTCTCATGTTGTCCAACTTCAAACATGGAAATTGTGACTTCAAAACCATAAATCTAGTTGAACAAAAAAAATTGAAGGTCAAGAGATGTTTGGAAGAAACACTACCTATTGATGCCCACCATTACTAAATTTCCATGTAAAATCTTGACGGGCCTTAGCATAGTTAAAAAATCTAGACATTAATAACAAAATCTGCAATTCTTATGCTAATCACTCTAATTATCATTTTTAATGATGAACATACATCTTTTGTCATGTAACAAAGTTAATGGATGAAATCACAACCCTTTATTTATTGTGACGACGAAAAATATTCAGACCATATCAAATTGTGTCCATTAAAATCGCATATGTATTTAAAATCCCATTTGTAATTAAAAACCCATTAAATATGGCCATTTCCAAAGTCTCCTTCGTCGCTTCTGCAACTTCCACATATTCTTCCTCTCTTGTGGAATCTCCAAGAGACAACTATTGATCCAAGACTCATGATATAGCCTAAAGTTGATAATCTAGTTTCCTTATCCCCAACAAAGTCTGAATCAAAATATCCGATCAGGTTGAATTAATCTACCTTAGAGTACCTAAGTGAAAAACTTTGAGTTCCTTTCAAGTATTTTAGAACTCTTTTTGCAACAGACCAATGTCTTTCACAAGGTTTTTTCATGAACCAGAAAGAATCCCAACAACAAATGAAATGTCTGGTATGGTGGTAGTAATATAGATGATACTTTCCACAAGTTGTCTATACTTGGTTGCATCCTCAAATTCATTCCCTTCTTTTGATGCGATTTTCAAGTTCTATTCCATTGGAGTAGAAACATGATTGCACTTAGCCATGCCAAACTTGTTTAATAGTTCTCCAATGTACTTCTTCTGGGAGATGAATATGTACCTTGAATTTTGAATCACCTCAATGCCCAAATAGTAGTGAAGATGTCCCAAATATGTCATCTCAGAGTATTTCTTCAAATCCTTCTTTATGGATGCAATGTAGTTCTCATTGTTCTCTATTATCAACATATCATCTACATATACTACAAGATATACAACAATTTTTCCAACTTTATTCACAAGCAAAGTTGCATCGTCGATAGAAATGGCCCTAGGATGCTTACATCGTACAGATAAATCTGATACAACCTTAACTATTTTTATTAAATTTTATCACATGATGTCAGTCTTCTCAAAACCGAGATGCTAGTGCTCCAATTCAAAATGACCAACTATACTAGCATAACATCTCTACCAACTCAAAGTGACTAGTATGCTAATTAAAAATGAGCAGCAACCAATTGTCCTCATACAAACTATTGGGATGCCACGTTCGCGACCATGACTATAAAGAAAACTCTCAACATCCAGAAATGACAATTTTCAAATAATGTGGAAGTTGGAGTCAGAAATGAGACATAAATGGTGGTCTTTACATGATACCATTCACTAGGTATTAGTATATATACTCAGTACTAGGTACTAGGTATACTGGTATTAGGTACTAGGTATACTAGAAATGAGACATATGTACTAGGTATTAGTATATATACCGGTATATATACTCAGTATATATACTGATATATATACTCAGTATATATACTGATATATATACTTAGTATATATACCAATATATATAATCAGCATATATATCGATATATATACTTATATATACTGGTATACATACTGAGTATATATACCGGTATATATACTGAGTATATATATCGACACATATACCTAGTATATATACTAGGTATATGTGTCGATATATATACTTAGTATATATACCAGTATATATACTCAGTATATATACCAATATATATACTCAGTATATATACTGGTATATATACTCAGTGTATATATCAGTATATATACTGGTATATATACTCAATATATATACCGGTATATATACTAGGTATATATACTAAGTATATATACTAGGTATATGTGTCAGTATATATACTCAGTATATATATCTATATATATAATCAGTATATATACCAGTATATATACTCAGTATATATATCGATATATATACCTAGTATATATACCGGTATATATACTCAGTATATATATGAGTATATATACCTAGTATATATACTCATATATACTAAGTATATATATCGATATATATACTAATTATATATACCGACATATGTACCTAGTATATATACTATCCCATCATCTCCACCACCACCCCCCCCTCTCTCTATCCCATTCTCCACAACATCAAAGAAATCAAATGAATGGATTGTAGGGTTGCGCCAAAGTAGTTGGGCATCTAACTCCTTTGTAGATATCACTCGAAAATCATTATGAGAATAAAAATTTGGCTAAAAGAACTACCAAGATGAGCTCGATATAATTATACCAAATTCCCATAGATCCTTCGCTCCCTTCACTCAGAGGGGATAGACTCTAACCTGGGTCAGATGTACTATTTGTATCATTGGAGGAAACAAAAAGGAAAAGAATCTCATGCAACACCAACTGATGTAAAATTTGAATTTATGATAGATAGTTTAAAGTGGAAATACCATCCTCTCATAATCAAAAGGAAATAATGACTCCTATGGTACAACCCATGAAAATTCTTGTGGTATTAAGTTTTTCCCTAAATAATCATGTGGAAATATCCCATTGGACCCTTCCTCTTCCTCTTAGGGAGGGAAACCAAGGGCTTGGTTGGTGCCCTCATTGTTGAAACCTCAATAGGACTTGGAGGTCAAAGATTATTTAAAGTGCCCCAAACTCTGCACACTTGATGATTGGGTTTAAACTCCAATCCTAAAAATATTGATTTCATTAAAATTGTTCAATGTGTAGGTGGGTTGAATGATGGAGATCATGATATGGATTACCTCATTGTTGGCCTCTAATGAGGGAAAGGTAGTGGAATGTTAGGTGGCTTACAGACCCCTGTAGAAAATTTGTGGTTCAAAGGATTCAAAACTCAATTGTTAGTATTGAATTTAATTAATTAGCACTTATGTTAAAATTTTTAGTTTTTTATTGAAAACAATTGTGAAATTTGTTTATCAAAACACTATTGTTGTTGTTTCTAACCATGTAGATGGAAAAGGAGGGTGGTGACATTAATTTTAGCAAATCTAGCCTTGGCTTTGGTGGGTTGGGGTTTTTGGTTTTGGTGTAGTACCTGGATCCACCACGATCCACTGATCTCTGTCCACCAACAGATCTTCCAGCTTGAGCTTCCACAACTCAAAACTTTTCCCATTAAACTTCTCGATCTCCATTTTTGAATTGCTTGCCATTTCTTTTCACCTGAAAAATCAATACCACAGATCTCCCACTGTAACAAGGCTTATCACAGTCCCAAGCCAAACCCTTGACCACAAGTCACAAGTCACAAGTGATAGCTCTGAATATTTTGTAGTGTGCTCATTTTGTGTAGGGCATAATCAAGTTTGTTTTACCTTTGATAAATTGACCACGATGCTCTTCTTATTATCTTGCAACCTCTCTGATATGTTACTATTTATCTAGATCTATCAGATAGTTGTTTTTCTTCTACAAGCTATCTATATATATCGGTATGTATATATCACAATATATATACTAAATATATATACCATTGTATATATTTTTAGTATATATACCTGTATATATACTTAGTATATATATCGCTATATATACTAATTATATACTATGTATGTATACAAAGTATATATACCAATATATATACTAAGTATGTATATATACTTAGTATATATATCGATGTGTATATACTTAGTATATATATCGATATATATACTAGGTATATATTTCGATATATATAGAAGTATATATACCGATATATATACTAGGTATATATGTCGATATATATACAAGTATATATATCGGTATATATACTAGGTATATATATCGGTATATATGTCAATATATATACTAAGTAAATATACCTAGTATATATACAAGTATATATATCGACATATATACCTAGTATATATACTAGTATATATACTAAGTATATATACCGATATATATACCGGTACATATACTAAGTATATATATTGTTATATATACTAAGTATATATACCAATATATATCGACATATACTATATATAATAATCTATTTTTTAAAGTCATGGCCAAGCCACACCAAATTGGTGTATGAGACCCCCTTGTTTGTGGGACAAGGGACCCCCCTCCACCCAACAATTTGACTGGTAAAGTCTACGGAGGTATACATACCCTACACCCCTTTGGACTTGAACTTGTGACCTCTTAAGAGGAAACACATGTTCTTAACCATTAGGCCTACTCAGGATGTATATATATACCAAGTATATATACCGGTATATATACTTGTATATATATCGATATATATACCAGTGTATATATATACTTGTATATATACCTAGTATATATACCAATATATATACTAGGTATATAAACCATAGATACATATTGAGGCATTCACAATGCTTGGGGGATGAAATCAAGGGCCTTAGGCCCTAAATGAAGCTTCTCATGATCAATGGCCATGGAAGAGGCCTCCTGCCATCACTCATAACCTATGTAGAATATATTTGGATTCCAACTAAGACTATGAGGGTGGTTAGTAGGTATTACACACCACATATTGACCTCAGATCCTTCACAATAGTTGGGGGATGGAAACATTAGACTTAGGACTTGAATGAGTCATATCATGCTTGACGCAAATGAAAAAGACATCCAACCACCGATCATAGAATTTGTAGGAGATCTTCCATCTCTCTATGGGAATATGAACAATGTTAGTAGGTATTGTGCACCATAGACAAGTATCAAGGCCATGATAATGGTTGAGAGACTAAATCAAGGGCCTTAGGCCCTGAATGAATATTTATGGGCTTGATGTCCATGAAGGAGGCCTTAAACTACCACACATGACAATTATAGGGCATATTTTGTCTCCCACTAGGAATACAAGCATTGTTATGATGTATTGTGCACCATTTTTAAAGAGTTTTGGTTTTTGACATTTTGTTCTCACATTTGGTTCTCTTTATGTGAGAAGATAAAGTTTTCCTCTAAACCTCCTTAAAAATGTATCAATGCATGCATAAATAGTAACATGCCTCAACTTGAGATCTTCTTAATTATTGCCCTGTGGAGTCGAGATTAATGATGCAGACGACTATGGTGTAGGGGAAACCACAGTGTGTAATGAAAATAAGAGGTGGGGGTTGAGGGATAAAGGAAACCATCATCATGTTTACAAAATCTTGAGAGTGAGGACTTACAAGAAATGAGCTTATGTATATGCGCACTTACAGAAGGTGGCTTTCATATATGCGCATTTATGGAAGTGGTCAACTTCCGTATATGCACATATACAGAAATTGACAACTTTTGCATATGTGCATATACAGAAGTGGACAACTTTTGTATATTCACATATACAAAATTCGATTGGCTTATGTATATGTGTGCATACGAAAGTTAGTCACTTCCCTCTCATGCTCTCACATGCTTTATTTATACCACCCTCCTCCCTCTCTCTTCCCCATTCCCTCCCACTATCTCTCCTCTCACGCTCTCACACACTCTCAAACAATTCCTCTCCACCCCCCTTCTCTCTTTACCTCTTTCATATAACCCTCCCTCTCTCACCATATCCCCCTCCTTCCATCCCTTTCCCCCACTCTCCCCCCTTTCTCTCTTTTCCTCTATCTACCC
>ML778969.1:467141-479333 GCA_009831015.1 Picea engelmannii
AACAACATGTCATACTATATCAATGCTCCAAATTTTATTACATTCTCAAAACACATTAACTACTTATACAAAACAACAAATTTTATCACATTCTCAAAACCCGTTAACTTTTTATACAAAGCAAGTATTTCATACTTAATAAATATTTCCTTAATTAATATAAAATTCAGTTCAATACCTTAATATGATTTTGGTAATAATCCCTTCACATATTTTTAAGTCATATTAGTTGATTTGATGTCACTAATTAACATTATTATTTATATATAATTTATAATAGTTAAAAATATTATTTATAAAAAGATATATGTTATAATAGTTAAAAGTATTATTTATAAAATAATATATATTATGAAAACAATTGTCTCCCAGATAAATCCCAAATTATTGGTATGACATGTCAATTCCATGCGTTTAAATGATTTGAACTCAAACATATTACAAAGAGATATATTTAAAATAGTTAAAAATATTATTTATAAAAAAATATATGTTATCAAAACAACTCTCTCATATGAATCACAAATTATTGATATAACATGTCAACTCCACCAATTGAAATGATACATACCTGTTTTAATGGATTCTCTATCGCTCTCAAAGAACACGCATTGAAAGTGAAGCTTCAAAACATCAGATTCATTACTACACTGTATATCTTATAAGCAAAGAAGAAAAAGAAGCCTATTATATCTTCAAATAAAGAATATCATGTAATTTTAAAACTTTTCTTATATAGTTTTTAAAAAGAAGCCTCTTTATATTTTCAAATAAAGAATATCATGTAATTTTAAAAAATTTCTTATATGGTTTTAAAGTTACTGGAGTTTCAAATAAAAATATTGGATTTTAAATTTAGATAATATTATCCCTTGAACATTGTATTTCCTTGTACTTCCAAGTTGAGTTGATCAAACTCCAATGAAAAATGGATTATGTTAATCATTAGTTTTACATTAAAAATCTATCAAACATTTTAATGCTATCCCAAATTCCAACGTTGTGTCCTTTTGACACTGGCTAGTTCCAACCGTCCATTGTTGCACTGTGATATGAATATTACAGACCTGATATTTCATTGTAAAATAATTTCCCATTTGTTACTTTAAATTATACATTGACTGATATTTCATTGTAAAATAATTTCTCATTAAATTATACATTGACTAGATACAGATACCTAACACCAACCGAGTTAACTTGTTACAATTTGGATATGTGTATGAAGACTATTTGCTTAAATCGAATCTATTCATTTTTTCCTGGCATATTAAACAATGAATAAATGTTTTTTTTTCTTGCATATTAAATAATGAATAAAAGTTGGCAGTTGCCATGACTATTTTAGCAATGGCAATACCATCGGATTTTATCCTAGCAGTGAAAAATTCGAACTGCCTTTGTACAGTGTAGGAATGAGTATCAATGAAAACTAGATTGTGGGTTCGGTACAATATCAAGCCCTTGATTTGGAGTAGATATTAAAGTTGGGGTTCTGAACAAAGAATTTGGAATCCCGAACATCCTATGGTAGACAAGTGATTATGCATAGCTTTAAATAGTGGATAACAGTGGATAACATTTGCTAGGACAAGAACGCCGACAACGGTCATTGAGATAACGGAGAAAACGATGGCCATTATTTTGGATATATAACTTTGCTCCTCATTTGTGTATCTGATTGAAGAAATTGCCATGGCAGTCATTGGGAAGGCAGATGCCCACCATGCTACGGAAAATATGTCAAATAGAAAATAGAATATTCAAAAGAGAAACAAAAATACAGCCCTGGTAAGTACTGAAGAGCCTTCACAAAAGTTAAACATAAGATGAAATCTATGTAGAGTTTACCTGGATCTCACAAAGAATATTATAAGAACAACCCATTTGAACAAACAACAACAACCTCAATGGGCACTCCATTCGATGAATTCAAGATGCTAGCTGCAATAACTGGTTAAAAACTCACCATAGATGCAAATATGGTATTTTAGAGGCAGGGCCGAAAGTACCAGAGATGGCTTCCCATGCAACAATGGCGATGCTCAGAGCTGCCAGAAACAGGAAGAATGTGGGATGATGATCATTGGGCACTGCTAAAACTGTGTGACCCTCTAAAACCGCGTTCCCTCCATTCAATTTCAAATAAAGCTGACCTCTATACTAAGTTCAAATTCAAATTTATATCACCTAAAATTTTGATCGTCCATGTCCACGTAGGCATAAGACATAACTTGGAAGTGGTGATAATGACAACAACGCCAAGTTGACTGGATGACAACTTCCCGTGATGGAACAATGAACCGTCGGAGATGAAACGCCGAAATTAGCACTTGGGAATTATCCCAAAATAACATGCCATGCATGTGAAATATACCAATTACTTCGGTACATATCCACATGAATTAAGCAATCATTTGCTTAGTGCACTAAGAAAATTATTGCTTAGTGCATGGTGGATAATGGATAATGCTTGCAGGCATAGGCAGGACCCTTTCACGGAAACCAAGGGCATTCATTGCAAGTTAAGATTACAATCTCAAATTATAGAAACTGTAGTTTCGAATGGTATGGGATTGCTTCTTAAAATTTCTCCTATTTTCTCATCGTCGGAGCTTGGAGGCATCAAGGAAAAAGAGTGGACTGAGTGAAAGTTTATCCCACCCCATCGACGACTCTGGAGTCCTTGAATTTGCCTTGAAACAGAGGGAGGACCCTTGGAAATTAAACTTTAGTTGTACAGTTTATGTTTTTTTGCAGTTTTAAAGTTTGATATTTATTTTTGTTTGCCACAAAATGAGGATGTCTTAACATATGTTTTTTTTTAAATATATAATTTTTATTTAAACTTTAGGTTAAAAAGCCTTTCACCTGTATATCAGTGACATTTTGTTCCTTTTTATTATTATTGACATTTTGTTCTATTTTTTTATTATTATGTACGATGTTTATTTTTTATTATATTTTAAGTCCATAAAACAATAGAAATAATTATGAAACAAAACATTTAAAATTTAAAATTCTCTTTCTTCTCAAATAAGTAAAAAACATTAAAATTGAATGTATAATTTCAACACTGCTCCACAGATCCGTTTACACATAAATTGTAAGGATGAATCGATAGCTTTCAAATCATCGTGGAGTCTCTTGTACGAAAAGATCAGGGGAACGGATGGCTCAGACCTTCCTACGATGACTCTTGGGACCAAGAGAGCACCTACCAAGAATCTTTCTCCCACAGATGTCGCCTCGCAGCAGGTCGATCTGTCTCACCATTAAAAAGGTATCTTAGATAAGACTGCAACATTTTGCAGGCTTACGGAGATATGATTAATTCTAAAAGGCATAGAATTAATCAGTGTGGTGCATATATCTTCAATCGCAATCATCCTACCATGAGTATTGAGTCATTTATGAATGTCTCGGGAATCCCTTCGAATCCAATGTCTTTTATTGTTAGTGGGGTCCCCTTGACTCCCTTATCGTCAGTTGTTTGGATTTTGATACTTAGTCCATGCCTTAGGCCTCTAACCCTTTCTCTATTGGTATTCTAGACATGACTTCGCACTTGTCTTCCTTCATTTCGTTGTCTCATGTGAATCGTTGTTTTGGGTCTCGGGGCATGACGCCTCCTTATACTCCTTTTTCGTTTGGTGGGGGTCATATCCCTCAACCAACTCCCATGGTAGGAGGTTGGAATACTCCTTCCTAGACCCAATCCTAGCTACACTTTTCTAGGATCGAGTGCTTAAATGGGAAGTCCCTCTACTTATTATATCCCATCCATCCATCCTTCTTCCTCTATACATGTTCCTATGAACTATTTTCTCATGGAAAACCTCCCTCTAACCTCTGGTATTTCATTAGGTGGGAGTCAATTTTATAGTATGGGAAACCCCCCACATGAATTTCCTTCATCCGAGGGCCAAATATATCCTCACATGAGTAATCCTTATCATGTCACTTTCTCCTCACAAGCGGCTTCCTTGATGATGATGCCCTTACAACTGTTTATGAATCTATTGGGAGGAGGATACTTCCTACTAGGTAGGGCCATGGTACATACCAAAACCTTTCTTGGCCCACGATATCTCAAAACCAGTCTTTCCTAAGAGCATGGTCTCAGATGCCGCAATCAGTCGCTGCAAGTCATGTTGGGAGCATGTCATTGACCACTGCAAGTCATGCTGGGGGCATTGATACGATTGAGAAGCCTAGACATATAGGACTTAAGCCCAAGTTCCTTTGTAAACTTTTAAAAGGAGATCACCTAACTCGTTTGTGCCCTGCTATTGCAGTGCTACGAGAAGTGTGATCCTTGTCCGGTAGCCCTTTGGGTTGTGAGTCGCCTTTTGTTTCCCAACAATCTAATCCTTCTTTGGTTGATACAATGATAGTGCTGATGAAATATTCGGTTGATACCACTGTTGTTTGTGGGGTGATGCGTTTCTTGACCATGTTGTCTCACATCATGTTCAACCAATGTTCATTCCAATGCAATCTTCAGTGGATACTGCTCCTATTTTGGGGGGTGATGCATCTCTTGACCATGTTGTCTCACATCTTGTTCAACCAATAGTCGTGTCGATGCAATCTTCCGCTGACACCACTCCTATTTTGGGGAGTGATGTGTCTCTGGACCATGTTGTCTCGCATCCTATTCAACCAACAATTGAAGAATTGGTCGTGTGGATGCAATATTTGATCGATCCCACTCTTCTCTTGGAGAGTGACAATTCTAAGGAAGTGAAAATTTTGATGCAATATTTAGCCAATGCCACTCTTCTTTTTGGGGGTGATGTGCCTTTCAACCATGTCCTTATGATATTGTAGAGCCTCACCTTCCTTCTTCTGCACCCTTCCAGATAATGGGTGTTCTTTAGTATATTGTAGATGAAGGATCCTTTGCAAGTATTTTATCCTCCTTGGCTTGGCAAGTTTTGGGTTCTCCCAAGCTTGTGTTAGCTACCACTGAGTTGTTGTATTTCAATAAAAGACCTACATGGAAGCCCTGACCCCCCCCCCTATGGGCACGAGTAATCCGACGTTTCCTCTTGAGTCTGATATTGTTGTTTATGAGACCTCGAGCCATGATATGTGTGATCTATGGAGCCCCGATTTCTTAGATATTAAGTTACCTTCATATGAGTCTATCCTTGAAGCTATGATTTTGGATCTTTGACCTCTCCTTGAACTGGAAAATTTACGAGTTGATTACCAAAAAATCCCTTGGCATGGGCCTAGTAATGGGATCTACCTGGGGAACTATTATGTATAAGTCGTAAGGTTTTGAGGTCCTCTATACATATTGTACTTATAGTTTTTTCTTGTTTCCAAGTTCTGTATCCCTTAACACATGTTTTATCATAGGTTTCTATATTGGAATTATTAACTTTTGGGTTAGTGTTTTTGGTATTATATATTGGACTTTGGAGACATTTTCTTTGGTATATTTCTTTATGTCGATCCATTATGATAGGTCATGATATCGAAACTGGAATATAGGTTAGATTTTCCCTTCCATGCATTTTTTCATTATCCTTTCCTTGTATCATTTTACCTTAGGATCGACCCCACTGAGTTGCGACGCAGAACCTTCTCTGTTTTTTAGAAGTGTTGTAATTCATGTGGTAGATCCTACCTTTCATGGGTGCCCTAGATTATCTCATCCTTTTCCATTTGGTTCCCATGCATAAGTTACTCCATACGTCCAGGATTCCCCTATAGTCCCGATCTAAATTTGCACCTCATTACTCTTACTCAATCTCATTCCGACCACTACCTATGGGACTCTCGTCGAGTCTTAGTTAAGATCTTTTCTGACTCCCGAAAAAAAAAAGATTGTCGAGTGAACTTGTCTCTTTCACACTCATTAAATGGATTTGAAAGGACGTCTATTTTGGTATAAGTTTAACCCTTTTTCGAACCAAGTACACTACTTATGAAAAATAAATACTCTAGTCACCATTGGCTAGAAGAGTTCTCCTGGGTATTATTTTATACTTTTTAAGGACTAGGAGAATAACATCTATGAAAAATGAAACTCTTTGAGTTAAGTTGTAATTGCATCCCACTATCCTGCTTGCATTGTTGAGCCTAATTCTGGCTCCTGCTTTCTCGTTATAAGCCTCTTGCCCCAACAATTCTCAGCATTATCAAAGTAGTGCCTTCCATATATCCTTTGCAGCTTGACAACCCTTTACCCATAGAGGAAACATTCCTCCAAATTTCCATGTACCATATGCATTCCCTTGTATTGAGCATAAGCATGTTCCACTGCTTGGAACTAGTTTCTTACTCACGAAACTCGTTTCCTCTTCTACATCATATCATTTCTTTCACTATGGAAAAAAAAAATACGAGCAGGAAAAGAATACTATCTCATATCAGCAGTAGTCGTGTCGCCTTTGAACAAAGCACAAACTCTTGAGTCCATTTCATCCAAGTTTTGGGTTTAGAATGGCCCTAGGAAGTTGAACTTGTTACTTAGAGTCTACTCCTCTAACTGGTTATTCTTCCAGTCCCTATGGAGAGTTTGTTGATTCCTCCTGCGTCACAGACTTTTGTCAATGATCAGTGTTAATTCTATGTTGCCTGAGTTATCCATATATCTCATGCTATTGTTCAAAGGAAGTAGAAGCACATGTCATCCATTCCTCAAAACTCTCGACTTTTCATGTTGGCCATTCCTTTACAAGTGAATCTCAGAATCACATGAAGTTTTTCTCCTACCTTGCACCTTGTACCTACTTTCATCATTAGTACGTAACCTTGAACCCAACAGCGAACATCTCCTCATTGGTCACTAAATGGGGGGTTTCCCTTTTGTTCGATGATAATAAATCTATTCACACATTGGGATTTGTTCAGTGTCTTGGATTCCATTATCCTTATTGGTTGTTTCCTCGCCTTTTTCGACATTTTTCATTATTGACTGCTAGTAAGAGGGTCTCTTTCATGTACTACTTACATCTGGTGCATGCGAGAGACACACATGGTCATTGGTTCGTGAAAATCCTATTCGTCTGAGCTCCCCCTAATCATCAAGCTATTGCTTTGTACCTCATGCTAGATGACGAGAGATGATTTAATTCTCTCCTTTCAATGGGTCTCCTTCCATCAAATTCAGCTCATCTATTCTGGAATCAAGATCTAGAGTCCTATGAGTACCAAGAGGATTGCAGTGTCAGTGGCAGTGACAAGTTTTCCCACAATCGACAGTTGGGAATACATCAATGTCCTTTGATCGATGGATTCTTCAAGTGTTCGACCTCAACACCATTATTCTTTCATCTTTCATCATGTCTTTCTTCATACCAGTACCTTATATGACTTCAGTGATCATGGAAGATCAAATTGTACTCCATTGTATACAAATATCTTTGGTTTATTTTGAGACTGGACTCCACTGTGTCTTGTTCGTGACTATGATAGCCTATGGCATATGTCCATTTTTTATTTCCTATTCATGGCCATGAACAACTATTTGTTATATATCCACATGGATCTGTAGTGTAATTCATATTGGCATCCATGTGTACAAAGTCAATATGAATTGTAATATTCTCATGGGTAACTAGTTCTTTCAGATGAGTCCTCATTACTCCACTTCTGGGAATTATAATTTATTTCGGCCATCGTGATTTCTCCTCTGACCTCACACATCAGGGAGCATCTATTATAGAAAAAATTTCCACACTCCATTCATCTTTCTTTGGTGGCCTTCCACTTCCCTCTGTAGACTCAAATCCCTCATTTTTCTCACTCCAAAGTCAAAAATACAAACTTTTTTCCATATATGCAAGCCATAGTTAGACGACTCACATATACACGAGTTTCTCCATTATAGCCCGCGTACATCGGGTTTTGTGCTAAAAATTTTAAAACTGTATCGAGTTTCCATGCCATGTCATGAGATCCATAATCCTTGACCTTCCATATACTGGAAACGCTTCGACTCAATCCTTCAATTCCATTTGAAGGCTATAAATTGAGCCCTATACAAGCCTTGGAGATATTCATCATTGAGATCAAAGACACTCTGCAGAAATTTCACCTCATATTGAGTCTGCATCCCTTTGTCCTTGAAAGTCTGAAATTCTTGTGTTTAGGCCCCAAGATCTTCCTATCTTGAGATGGAGAACCTCATTGACTCCTACTACTTGTGAGTTTTCCTTTGTGGGGGAATGAAGTGGTGAAGGGCCAGCTGGAGGGACTTAGTTTCTTGGTTCCGATATGTGTCGTTACAAAAAAATTTCACCTATGAACTTCTATTGATTACATTAATAGAAATACTCTTTTCTCGTCCAACTATATGTCACAAATATTGTGTTACTTTCCATGGGCGTATTTGTTATGCATGTTAATGTATTATGCTAGTTTATATGATAACATTATATATAATTTCCACATGCTTTTGTATCTTGGATGTTGAGGACAAGTTGCAGGTATAAATCTTTGGGCGTGAGCTCAACCGTGGTCTTCTTTGAACATATGGACAAAGTAGGCTTCTAGCTTTCTCTTGTTAGCATTTTCATTTATCTAGCATACTTGAGATTATAGTTGATTTTTGGGTGTTGTTCTGTCTGTTGTGGTTTACCCCTATGCATAGAGAAATTTTCCTCATAACAAATTCATAGGGATCCAACGGTTCTTAGGTGATGGAATCAATGAATCTAATCTTGTCAGTGCCTGGAACCACGTGACAATTACTCTCCACTTAAACACCCATTCCACATACTAATGAATGGGACCCATGAAATATGCAAATGAGATTAGATCTTTCCCACATACCAATCAACAGTCCTATATTTTTGGAGTCCCTTCCCCTTAGAGCACTTTCTCTCTGGTGTCAAAGACCACTCCAACCAACTCTTTCCAACCAAACACACAGCGATGGATCAAACGTTCCATGTTCATCCCATCTGATGGTTACCATGTGTTTTAGGGTTTACAACTATTCTCCATTTCATGTTCATGAATCCTTCTCCTCAGAACGACTCACACATAATCCAATGGTTGAGAATCCCACTAGGTGTCTCCCACCAGATCAATGGACCTCAGACTCCCAATTCATCGGGCTTCTCTGCAACCTTCCATCTGATGAATCCACATCTCATATAAACAGTCCAAGACTTGTTGATATTACTCTCTGACATATTAATGATTGAAGTTGACTCAAATCTCTCCTCGTCAAAGTCTGAACATAGCCTTGTGATAGACCATCCCGATGACTACATCCCTGGACCAATGGTTAGGATCTCTCAGCTAATCCAATATAACGATTGTGAATCCTTTTGGATTGAAACACTAAATTATTTATGATGTAAGTCTGAATTAGGACTTAACCCGCTCATGGTTCCTCCTCTAGTCTTTTCTAAGGTTCTACTAGACTCCTAAGAGCTTTGGGGATCCAGGTTTAAACTGTCCAAGGCATTCTATTAGGGACTTGGATGAAGAATTTCATGCCCTGCAAGCTTTCCATCTAAGACGAGTGAATCCTTTAGGACTTAAAATTCCTAAACCTACACAGGGCTTCTCCAAACACCATGGCTCTGTTGTCACTATCCAAATGAAGGATTTTTCCATATCCTATAAAATTTCCTCTCAAGACTTACATGGTTAACTAGGTTACATGCCATTCATACCTTACTAACTTAATTTTTAAGAACTATTGGATTTACAATGAAAACATACAAGCATGTCCCATTTTACTCAAGAATTCAGCCATTCCTTCACATATTCACAGTTTCAATTAAACCACAAAACAACAAGTTTGCATTACTAAATTTTCATCGCACACACACATTGAGTTGAAATAATTATTTGTTCAGTGAATATCCACAACTAATCTATTGAGAGAGGACACATTTCCTCCCAACCTTAGGACATACTGTAGAGTGCCTTCCTACAGTACCCCACCCCTATGTCAAGCCATGATATCAAAAGGGAATGATTCATCTAGTTTCCAAATTTAGGATGATCCAGGAAGGTTACTCTCCTTCCTCCATCGACAATACAAGAAGTTTACCCCTTCCCACATATCCTAAATTATACATAATCAAATAAAATGTATATTTAAAGATGAAGAAATGCAACATCCTCTATGTTTATTTCAAAAAAATCAATGCATGCATGGTGCATCCTCTTCATTATATACACATTATTTATGATTTAATTGTGCATCGTCTAGTGATCCAATGATTGAATCAACACATGGTGCTTAATGTTTCCCTTTCATAAGTTTCTCACTTGTTTTCATTCTTTGTTGACTCTCCATTTTACCAAACTTTCTCATTAATGTTTATCATAGCTCATGAATCTTGCTACTTGATAGCACAGGGTTATAGTTTCATCCCTATGATAGGAACTTTGTCCATGGAACTTTTCTTTTAGAGGATTTGGCCAATTTCAAGACCATGTTTTCTAAGAAATTGATCAAAACACATAAAACTTTGACTCATCAGAAATGGAAGGATTTCAGTATGCCCAACTTAGTTTGGTAAAGCAAAAGTTTAAATGCATAAATAAAAAAATAGGCATTCCTTATGAGTGATTCACTGAGTGCATGGTGCTTAATATTTCCCCTTGTCAAACCTCACAAAGAAACACACCAAATGAAATTTACCTCATAGACCCAACCCAACCCATAGTAGGTCTCCACTAACATCATCTCATAGCCCCACCCTAGGCTTCAAATCCCAAATCAAGAGTAAATTGTATAAGACATCATAATATTTTGTAACATCCCGCTCTGGCGCACTGAGAACACTTATTATTTGAGGACACTTGCTCGCAAGTGACCTGGACCCTTTTTGATATTAGACCTATTATATTTTATTATGATGTGATTGACAGATGACATGATGTGTCACTAATTGATGTAGACAGGTGCTATTGACTCAGTTGGATTGAGTGTGCAGGGTTTTTGACCTTGAGGATGCAGAGGCATCGGTAGAACCCCTTGGACTCCAGACTGAGTCAGGGAGTGTGCTTTTCGGTTGATATGTTTATTATGATTTTTCATTTGATTGATGATTTGATATGGACATTTCTGACATGATTATTGGTGATGCAGGCTGACGATAGCTTTCCGACTTGACTCACATATGGAGTAAAGGGGCCACACACGATTGCAGGGAGGTTGAGGGAGAGGGGTGGACAACAGCCCTGCCACCGCCTGCTAGCACTCCCGCCGTGGCTCGAACTGTAGGTTAACGATTACCTAGTTCGAGAGGACCCACGATGCCGTGAGGGCTGACTGCGACAGCCGCTCACGATGATTCTAAGGGGCGCGCAATAAGGCGGGGGCCTTATTCCTTAGAGCCCTTAGTCTCCTACTAGTTCACCTGGCGGAGTATTGACTCCAAGGGTTATAGAGGTCTACCAATCAGTTCAGTCGGCGAGTGGCACCCTTGGAGCACGTGGTGCATCCTGAAGGGCACGTCGCACAGAAGAAACTTAGTCGGTGAGTGGCACCCTTGGAGCACGTGGTGCATCCTGAAGGGCACGTTGCCAAAAGAAAGTCGTGAGGCGAGTGGCACCCTTGGCGCACGTGGTGCGACCTGAAGGGCACGTCGCGGTAAAGGTGGTTGATGGAGTCAGCCTAATTAGCCCTAAGTCTTCAGCACCTGAATAAAACTTTAAGCTTTACCCTTAACCAATTGTCGTCTAGCTTAGAATCTAAACCCTAAGCCTAAGACCTTCTAGAAACCGGGGGGAAATTTCAGTGTGGCCTTAACAATTGAAAACTCAAAAAAAATAAAAAAAATAAAAAGGAAAACAAAAACTCAGAACATCACCCTCTCTTTATCCTTGTCCACTTAATAAAACTAATCTCCATCGCCTGGATCTTCCAGTGTCCATCTCCCTTATACTTGTCTGGTTCACTTTACCGCATCGCCATCCCTCCTCGCAAATCCTCTTGTTTCATTTTTGTAAAACCTTTACTTTTCCCCTATGCTAGTTTTCCATCGTCTAAATCTCTCTTTAATCCTGAAAATACAGATACATTAATGGTCAATTAATTGATAAATGCATGTTTAGTTATAAAAAAAAATGAAAATATTAATATGTATATTTTATTATATACAAATTATAAACCAACAAGTTAAGCATAGGAAAAGGGAATTAAAAAGATTAAATATATAAACTAATAAAAGGAAAAAGGGGGGGGGATAAATATTATAAATA
>ML778969.1:492333-514868 GCA_009831015.1 Picea engelmannii
TAATTGGGGAACCACAATTAATGGAGTATAATGGAGAAGCTCGCCTGAAATTAATGCCTTTGAGTCATAGATAACGCCTTGACTTCACGGTGGTCAGTTGTTGTCAGAGACCTTTGGAATTGCGCTTCCTGCAGAGTTCATGGTCGTTCATTAAATCTGTTCTTGATCGTAATCAGTCGTGCTTGGTCTGTTCGACGTCGGGTGACGTCATAGAGGCGAATGCGTTGATGTCTCCCTTACGCGCGCACACACTTTCCACGCACACACAAAAAAAAAATTTGCAATAGTTACAGGACTTGGGTCGTCGTAACGAGGGGGTTGTTACATATTTCCTTCCCATATTATTACAATAACTACAATCTAGTTTAAATATGTTATTTTTTTATTTTTTTCTGTTCATCATTTTTTTCAAAATTTAGTAAAAAATTTAGAAGAATTGTTGGAAGTACAAATATCAATGGTTGAGCTTGCACAATCCAGGTGTAATAGAGGTAGATATTTTTCAATAAGTTGAATCCATTTATGTAGTCAAAAATACAATTTCAACCATAAAAAAATGCAATTTCACAAAACATTACATAACCAAATTCCAATGATAATTATAGAAAAATCCCAAAAACAATTGGTGAATATCACTTGTCATCCAATTCATCATCTCATTCATGCATGTTAATGTAGTGATTAATGAATTGGTTAAGATAATTTATGAAGAAATTGTTATTAAATCTAGGTATAGAATTTTTTATGAAATTACAATTTTTATGCAAGTGATATTCACAAAAAAAACACTACCAGTAATTGGTAGTATGTCATTTTCATCCTATTTATTAAATGATAAAAAATATAATATCCAACTAGAAAACAAATACACTACCAATCATGAGTAATACATCTTAATTTTTGCCACCTTTAGTAAAAGGAGGTGATGAATTTTCTTCATTATTTCCAGAGTGGGCCCTTTAATTAAATGACTAGGGTACAAGACACCCAACGCTAACACTAACTTGAATAGAGACAATCATTTTCATCCTATTCATTAAATGGTAAATAATATAATATTCAACTAAAAAAATACACTACCCATATGACTAATACGTCTTAATTTTTGCTGTGTCTAATCAAAAGAGGTAACAATTTTTCTCCATTATTTCCACAATGGGCCCTTTAATTGAATGACTAGGGTACAAGAGCCCAATGATGACTCGAATTGGTCGATGGCTTGTGATGAGAGTTAATTCATTCCACAAATTTTCAAAAGCGCATTCTAATTAAAAAAGTGACAAATTTTCCATATTGTTTCCAAAATGGACCCTGCCCCTCTGCCTCTCACTTTTGTGACAAGGGTGCAATAGAACCAGCTCTAACTTTTCTTATGCATATTATGAATTAAAAGTGAAAAAATAGGGTGCTTTTAATAGTCGAAATTGCAATCCATATCAACCATTTTCAATTCGCAAGTTGTGAGATTACTCGCCAAAAGATAAGGGATACATGTGCTCAGTATATAACGCAAAAAGTAAGGGTGTTGTAAAATATTTTGGGCAATCAGATTATACAAAAATAATCACTCAAATCTATGAATCTAACAATAATAATTACTCAAATTTGTGGATCTAACAATTTCTCATAGGATTTCAGATAAATGTCCTCAATAAATATTACCAAAGAAAAGTCATTTGATAAAACATTTAGACTACAGCAAAGAAAAATCATTTGATAAAACGTTTAAACTACAGCTAAAGCAAAGATAAATATATTACCAAAGAAAAGTCATTTGATAAAACATTTAGAATATGGAAAAGAAAAATCATTTGATAGAACGTTTAAACTACAGCTAAAGAAAAGATAAAGATATTACCAAAGAAAAGTCATTTGATAAAACATTTAGACTATGGCAAAGAAAAATTATTTGATAGAACGTTTAAACTACGACTAAAGCAAAGATAAAGATATTACCAAAGAAAAGTCATTTGATAAAACATTTAGACTACGACAAAGAAAAATCATTTAATAGAACATTTAAACTACGGCTAAAGCAAAGATAAAGATATTACCAAAAAAAAGTCATTTGATAAAACATTTAGACTAGGAAAAAGAAAAATCATTTGATAGAACGTTTAAACTACGGCTAAAGAAAAGATAAAGGAAGGTTTGGTTTCCAAAAAGGCCTCGCCTACTGATTCAAGGAAGACGGTACAAGAGACCCCGCAATAAATTGAGAGATGGAGCCATAGTGGGGTCTGGGTCTGTTGCAAGCTCATCCATGAATTAATATAGATAGAGGCAGAGATTTGGAAATCAAATTTTGGTTGTTCATTTTATTTTTTATCGTTAAATTTGATGTGTAATTTTTTATTTATTTAATAAATATAAAATATAAAGTTAAAATATATGCTAATTTGATTTTTCAAAATAAATTAAATTATTTATAAAAAAGATTCATAATAAATTATTATTTTTATTTATAATTTAAATTTTATAAAAAAAAAATTAAATTATATATTAATTATATTTTATTTAATATTTTTTTCAAGTTATAAAAATTATATTAATACATAGAATTTATTTTTTTTATTTTATTTTATTTTTTCTAACAGGAAAATTTCTCAATTATATTAATATATAATGTGTTCTCAAATCAGAAATTTTACAATCGCACATGAAGTGGAAATTGTTATATGAAAAAACTTCCACCTATAGTGTTCTCTTGACCAACAAAGGGGGAAAGTTCATAAAAAAGAAATGGCAAGAACAAAGAAAGCTGCTAGGGAACTGAAAAAACTAGCAAAACAATACTCTTCAAAAATAAAATTCAAATACCAGCAGTGAACTCCAACTTTCAAATCATAAAAGTCCATTGAGGAGATAAGAGTTGATCTTTAAAAAGCGTTAGAAAGAGAGGGGGGCCCTCATGACCATCTATCCAATGATTGTATGTTATGATACCCACTTTTTTTTGAAGAGATTCCTTTGATAGTTGGTCTGTTGATTTGTTATGATCACAATAGATGTGTTTGTAGCTAAGTTATTTGAAGGTGAGTTGACGTAGTCTAATTCTGTCCTTCCAAGCCAAGAGGGAGATAGCTTGTAGATCACCCCTGTTGTTCAGCCACTCAATAATAGCTCTAGAATCCCCGAGTATTTGAAGAGATTCAATGTGAATTCTGGAGGCCAAGTATAGCATGGCCCAAGCACCCAATAATTCTTCCCTAGTGTTGGTTCCCGGGCCACAGTTGAAGGTCCATTTATAGAATGAGTTTTTTTTTTATTCTGATGAACCCTCCAACACCACTCTTATTGCCATTTTCTTGCGCTGCTCCATCGAACCCTCATGTTGGAATGTACTCTATGTTAGGAGCCATCTTTGTATTCTGCAGTCTTGGCTTGATAGAGTGAAAATCATTCCAATTTTTAAAAATTCCAAGTTTTTTGTAAGCTGTGGAGCTTGTGGAAGGGGTCCCATTTTCAAAGATTTTTTTATTTCGGTCTAGCCAAATAGACCAACAAACCAAGGATGGAAGTTGCATAAGATTGTGTTCCCTATGGGACCAATGGTCAAAACATTTTGAGAGAGTAGGCCTGTCCCATTTGGTTTTAAGATTTAGAACCAATGCAATTTTATCCCAAACTTGTTCGGAGAAAGAACACTTGATGAATAGATGATCCACAGATTCTGCATCATTATGGCACAGGTGGAAAATATTTTCCCCAATCCATCCCTTTCTTTGAAGGATGTCCCAAGTGTTTAATTTATATGCAATCAATAGCCAGGTGAAGAAATTTATCTTGGGCAGTAGGTGCCAGGTCCATAGTTGTTTTCTCCAGCCTCTGATATTTGTGTGCCAGAGCGAGTTAGTGATGGATGCATAGACATTCTAGACAGTTAGTTGTCTCGAATCATTTGAATCATTTAAATGGATACCTGAGTGTGCAAGATTTATGCAAAGGGTATTCCAGTAGGGTGCTAGCTCTGCGTTGAGTTCAAGCAAGTCATTGTTTATCCATCTGTTAGGAAAGTAAGTTGATTTGGAGTTGTCTCTGGCTTGGTAGAGATACCATATATCGTTTGTGTGTAAATGAGCTACCAGTTGAGGTGGAAGGATGTAGGCATCGTCCATACCAAGAATGCAGTCATGACCAAGTGTAATGGAGTGGCTCGAGCCTGGATGCCAGTAGAGCCAATAGGTTATCAAATGCTTTGTTTTTGTTAAATTTCTCCAGAAGTAATAAGTCGTCCTCGTGGTAGCATTCTCTGAATGCAACAAACTGATAACAAAATGATGGCAAAGGTACTCATCCTTGATGATAGAGTGTTGTAACACCCCTGTTTCCCCCAGCTTGTAATTAATCATAAAAAAGGATTTACCATGCTAAG
Source organism: Picea engelmannii (assembly GCA_009831015.1). Lineage (NCBI taxonomy): Eukaryota > Viridiplantae > Streptophyta > Pinopsida > Pinales > Pinaceae > Picea > Picea engelmannii. The sequence goes on from ML778969.1 coordinate 496,709, forward strand.
GCATGTGGACAGTGTAAATGTATTATTGTTTGAGTTGCCAATAACTTACTGTGGGGGTGAAGCCTTGAAAGTAATAGCCATGATATCACTAGAGGAAAGAATGTGAAAACTATAAGGGAGGGTCATTATATCAAATAACCCCAAATTCCCTTGATGAGGATAATAAACCTCCTTTGGATCCCAAGGAAAGAAATCAATTAATGAAGAAAGGACCGGCGGTTGAATTATCAACCACTCCCATGAATGGAAGCATGGAAAAAACTGCAGAATGTCAGCCCGAAGTACCACTGGGTATGACAGGCCACGCTGACCAGAGTTCCCTTCTGACAGAAGGAACAGGATGGGTCAAGAACCATCCTGGAAGAAAGAGATACAAATGGATAAGGAGAATGCGCAGAGCTCTCCAACGGATAATGAAGAGAAGGTTGTGAGCTTGATGTTGGGTGAGCATCTGATAAACCTCGTCGAGGCCATAACTGAGAGGAAAATATCTAAAATTTTGCAGAGAACAGAACCCGAGCAGAAGATGAAACAGAGAAAGAGTCCTTGAGAACTGCAAGAGTTCCCTGGTGATATCATGGCTTGGCACGGGGGTTTCCAAAGTGCTAATAATGAATGCCTCTGAGCCTATGGTCGGGTGGAAGGAAAAACACACACAGTCGGTTAGTTAGCTACCACCTGTAATACATAAGTAAATCACATATCTTGTGTATTTAAGTGGTATTGTGAATTAAAGTTGGATATCCTATGAATGTTGCAGGGATAGATATGTTTGCTTAATGATTTATACTGTACCCCTTTTTGGTGTCTGCTTGATTGTATAATTAGGCAAGTAGGAAATTATATGGATGGGATATGTTTTATACTCGTAAATGCTTGCATCATGTGGGGGCTTAAGCTAGCACCAAAAACTGTGAGTTCATCGACCTTGGGCATAATTTCATGTACGCATGCCAATCCTCCTAGTCGTTATGATTCCCTTGGAGGATGGAGTCTGTTAAAGCTGATGAGAGATAGTGAACATATGCACAGGCTCTCTACGAGGCAAACAGAGGCCGAGAACCACTTAATTTCTAGAGTTGAGGAATGAACATAAGGGGTGCGTGGAAGGATTCTTCCAAGTGTTACATCCAAGAGAAAGAGCACAAAGCTCTTAAGCCTTTCAGAGCTAACAAAGCTCAGGAAGAGTAGTGAGATTGAAGTATTGAAAGGGAAGGCTCCTTTGTTCGGATGACAAAGGAACAAGAAACTATTCAGAAAGAGCCAAGGTCCGTTGTGACCATTGGATACAAAAAGGAGTGTGGGAGTTAACCCCTTGAGTCCTCCGAACTTCGCGAGTTCTTTGAACTATGAGTTCATCGTAAGGGAAGTAAAAATCCCCGAAGTCTTGAAGTTAATCTGGACCATGGATCTCTGGATCCTTCATGATCCTTCTCGATCGTCCGATCTATGAGATTTAGAGTCTGCGCTTCGAGATATTCACGTTATGGAGTGACCAAAATCCCGAAGGTGAAGTTACAGAGCACTTAGGAGACACTCACAAAGTCACTGAACACTTTGCAACTCAGTAAGGAGTTCTTGAGCAAAAGTTTCTAGGAGGTCACAAACATCCCTTTGAGGAATAGAAGGGTCAGAGACCTTCAAGGTCTGAGCAGTTGAAGCTCATAAGAGAGAGTGCTAAGAGGGCAAAAGAGTAGAACTTATTCCAAGTCCCGAAGCTCAGAAGAGATAAGTACTTTTCGTAAGTGCAAACGAGGTCCAAGAGACGAACTCATAGGAGGAAGAAAGGTCGAGGCCTTTGAATACTTAGAAAATCGTCTAAGCTAGAGGAAGTTGAAATCTCAGGAGGAGGAGAGAAAACAATCGTTAGATCTAGAGGACAAGTGGCGTGAATCTGTGGATTCTGGGTGAAGACCTGAAGTAAATTCCAACTGTAAGATCGTCTGAAGTAGATATGAACCGTCAGATCTAGAGGGCAGGTGGCATGAATGTGTGGGTTCTGGGTGAATACTCAAAGTAAACGTCAAACGTCAGATCGTCCGAGAAGTAGATATGAATCGTTAGATCTAGAGGACATGTGGTGTGAATCTGTGGATTTCGGGTGCAGACCCAAAGTAAACGTCGACCATCGGATCATCTGAAGTAAACCTTCCATGAATATTCCTTGTCCATATGATTCACATATGGTTTAGAGAACTATAGAGTTTTTGTCAAATTGATAACTATGTCATTATATCATTGATAAGAAATAAAAATTGAACAAAAGACAAGGAATATTCACATATGGTGTAGGTTTTCCTTAAGCTGGTACCTTTACCTAGACACAACTACGGTGTCCAATAGGTGCAAAAAAGCATAAACCAAACATGGTTTTTTTTAATGTAGGTTGCATCATAGCAAAGACAATTTTATTTAGTTTTCTAGTTGTTTCTATAAATTACTAATACTATCTATAACTAAATGAATACTAGCTACAAAATAATAAATTCATATGTACATATTTTTAATAGAAGAAACACCATTGGAAACCTATAACAAAATGACTAAATTATTAATTGAAAGTAGTTATGAGCAAAGTGCTTTACATGCTTGGTGGGGGGAGATCTCCTTTTTTTATATATATAACAAAACTTATTCTGCAATCTTTCTAAGCTTTATATATATGGGCTAGTTAAGCTTTATATATGGGATAGTTACTATATATATTGGGCTAGGTCTAGTAAAAAAAAAATTAGCATAGATATATTTAACCCCATATTTATTAAGTGCAAGTGGAGTATATAACAAAACTTATGTCTGCAATCTTTCTAAGCTATATATATATATATATATATATATATATATATATGTGGGATAGTTACTATATAAATTGGGCTAGGTCTAGTAGAATTTTTTTTAGCAAAGATATATTTAACCCCATATTTATTAAGTGCTTCTTAACTTATATTTAGTAAGTGCATTTTTATTGAATCCAACATGAATCTTTTAATCCATATTCTTCTTTGGTCAATTTCCATGAAAATAATAAATTATTGAAAGTAAATGCAAATTAAGTAAAATACTATGTGCATCTTATTGGAAGACAAGAATGCCCACCAAATCAATCCCAAGGATATATATATATATATATATATATATATATATATATATAAACTTAGATATAATGAAGATTTGTTGTGGAGGATTTGTCTCAAACCATTTCTAAATTGTATGGCATCGTGTATATATCTTGTAATTCTCATTAATCATTTGAATGAAGCTTGGATTTGCTTCCCCAGTCTCTAGGTGTTGGAAGTCGGTTTTTGTTTCTCGTTTCTTAAGTTGGTATCAGAGTTGGGGGATCACTGTCTATCCTGGAGAGGTGAAGCGATATCTCTTTGCTAAGTTTGTGAGGAGAACGCATCTGTGAGAAGAGTGCATCTGTCAATTGTGAGGAGAGCGCATCTACTGAGATCGCGTCCCTGTTGGTGATGGAGAAGCCCGTGTGGAGAGGCGTGGTGAATGAAAATCCCACGTGGAGAGGCGTGGTGAAGAATAAGCCTACGTCGAGAGCACATCTTCATTGAGATCGGATCGCTGCAGACATTCACCTTAGATCGCAACTGAAGGAGAGATATTGTTGCGTGGAGCATCTATGCGTGGTCTGCGCGTGGCATGGAGCACCTACTGTCGACGACTCATTCTTGGGAGGTGCGCGACCTACTTCAAAGTCTGTGGAGAGGCTACATGACCTACATCACTCCTTCGAAGTCTTTGGAGATCATTTCACTGCTCTCGACTCTGAATCGCTGAGTATAAGGAATCTGAGTACGCTGATCTAATCTGAATTAGATACATCTGATCTGTTCTGAATCAGATACATCTGATCTGAATCAGATACATCTGATTTGAATCATTGATAAATGTGAATCATTGAGTACTCGTGACATATACTGGATATATATCACTCCTCGAGGCGTGATGGAGGAGCATCACTGTCATCATCTTTTGGATTGTTGTGGAGATTAATTGTGAATTTTTTTAATGTGTTCAGTGTCATTCATAGGATTTTATGATTGGAAAATTGTAGTTAGCGCTTGTCAAGAACATTTAATCAAGAGAGGCCATTGGCATCCTTATTTTCGTGTTGGACACCCAACAGTGAAGAATTTATTGTTTTCTCTACCTATCAATAAATTTATCGAATAAAGTATTTGAATCAACAGATAGGAAACATATATGTATTTGGTTGTCCACATTTCAAATGGTGCAACAAAACACTTAATCGCTGGTGATTTTTATCATTGATATCTGTAATTTGGTGATTTGAGTTTGTGTAATTTGGTGATTAAAGAGATAATAAATAAAAAGGAGATTGCTTTCTCAACGAAGTTTGCAAGGATGGCGAATCCGCTGGCAGAAATATACCTCAACGAAGCCAACAAGTTAGATGGCCCAAATTTCATCAATTGGAAATTCAAAATGCAAACCTTGATGGAAGGTTATGGCATATGGACGATCACAAAAGGAGATGAAGCATGACCTGATGCGACTGCAGGTGCGACAGTGGAAACAATCCTAGATTGGTATAAGCGGGAGAAGAAAACCAAGGTATTGTTGAGAATGTCTGTTAAATATAACATAATTCTGCATATTAGAGATGCTAAGACTTCTAGTGAAACGTGGAAATCACTTAAAGATTTGTATCAACCTAATAATACGAATCACATTATTTTCCTAAAGAGTAAATTGATAAGAATTAAAATAGATATAAATGTGTCTATTAGTACTTTTCTTGGGCGAATTAAAGAGAAAGATAAATTGGGAGATATAAGAGAAAAAGTGTCAAACACTGATCTGGTCACAATTTCCTTAAATGGAATGCTAGAGGACTATCAAATGTTTATAATAGGCCTTGCAGCGAGGGAGCAAGAGGAAGAGAGGCGCACGAATTTGAAGCCTCAAAATTCAGACTTAGAACTACGGACAAAGAAGAGATTCCCTAAAGGGAAACCATGAGAAGGAGGCATAGGAGGAAGTTCATTTCAGAGGAAGTCATTTCCAAATCCAAATCAAGGTATGCCATCGAATAGAAATGAACCTAAGTGCTTCTATTGTGGTAGGATTGGGCATATTTCCAGAGAATTTTATAAGAAGAAAAATGATGATGAGGCTAGGCATAAAAATAGAAAACATTCAGGACATGTTGTAGAAGAAAACCCGAATATTAATCCAAAAGATCTCAAATTGTTTGTGTCCAATGTTGCACTGTCTGCTGAAACTAATGATGTCGATGCATGGTTTGTTGATTCTGGTGCTTCGATTCACATGACATGTAATAATAATTGCTATATAAAATTTAAAGAAACACATAATGGTGCCCATATTTATCTTGGAGATGATCGTTCTTATCAAATCAAGGGATATGGAGATATTCTAGTAACACTTTCGAATGGTACTGTCAAACACATTCACAATGTTGTGTATGTCCCTGGGATAAAGAAAAACTTGATTTCTATGTCCACCATTACAGATAAGAATTTGAAGGTCGAATTCTTCAAGACACATTGTATAGTGAAGGACTTGCAGGATCATTACAGAACTATTGCCTCAGGAGTCAGAGTTGGAGGCCTGTACAAACTTGATGTCACCAACAAGAATCATCAAGCATTGACTTATGCAACTATGCCTACAGAAATTGTTTGGCACCAAAGGTATGGTCACAATAATTATAATAATTTTTTGTTATTACAAAAACAAAGTATGGTTGAAGGACTCCCTATGTTGAAGAATGAGTATGCTTCTTGTGAAGGTTGTGCATTAGGAAAGATGCACATAGATGAATTCCCCTCTAATATTGATAGGAGAAAAAGAGATCTATTAGAAATTGTGCACACTAATGTTTGTGGACCAATGTAGACAAGGTCACTAGGAGGTGCTTATTATTTCTTATTGTTTATTGATGACTGCACAAGATACACATGGGTTTATTTCCTCAAGAAAAAGAGTGGTGTTTTTTAATAATTCAAGGAATTTAAAAACATGGTGGAGAAGGAAACATGAAAACCCATCAAAATCGTTCACTCAGATCAAGGGGGAGAGTACAGATTGGGGAACTTCATCAAGTATTGCAAAGATTAGGGAATAGTACAACAATTTACAGTACCCCACACTCCACAGTAAAACAAAGTTGCAGAAAGGAAAAAAAAAAACTCTAGTGGAGTGTGCACGAAGTACGATGAAAGGTAAGAATATCTCAAATGCTTTTTAGGTTGAGGCCATTAGCACTATTGTTTACTTAAAGAATATAAGTCCAACAAGGTGTCTTGATCATAAAACTCCTTTCAAATCCTTTTATGATTCTAAACCAAAAATTAATAATGTGAGGATATTTGGGTGTAAGGATTTTGCAAATATTCCAAAGGAGAACATGAAGAAGCTTGATGCTAAAGCTATCAAATGTATTTTTATAGGGTAATGTTCATAATTTAAAGAATATAAACCGTTTGATCCATCTACTCACAAAGTGTTTTCAAGTAGAGATGTAATTTTCCATGAGAAGGAAGAAGGAAATAATGAAGACAATAGTCATGAAGGGTGGCGTGTACTTCTTGAAGATGAGGAGGTCAAAGAAGAGAAGAAGCAGTAAGAAAAAGCACCCAGTGACATGGATACATCTAGCAGTGAAGAAGAATCTTCATAAAATGGAGAAGAAGTCACCAGCCAATTGAGAAGATCTTCACGACAGGTTCATCCACCTGAAAAGTATAAATATTATGCCCTAATGAGTAATATTTCAAATGTCATAGAACCCACGAGTTTTAATGAAGCTAATGAACATGAAGAGTGGAGAAAAGCAATGGAGGAAGAATATGACTCTATACTGGAAAAAAAAACTTGGTAATTGACTGAATTGCCTAAAGATAAAAATCCCATAGGATGTAAGTGGATATAAAAACCTAAATTCAAAGAAGATGATAGTATAGATAAATATAAAGCCAGATTGGTGGAAAAAGGGTATTCACAGAAAGAGGGCATTGATTATGCAAAAACATTTGCACCAGCAGTTAAATTAAACACTATAAGAATGTTAATTGTACTAGCTACAAAACACCATTGGAAGCTTCACCAATTAGATGTAAAGTCTACTTTTCTAAATGGTGAGTTAAAGGAGAAGGTTTACCTTACTCAACCAGAGGGGTTTATGAAAAGTGGTTAGGAAGATTTAGTGTGTAAGTTAAAGAAAACATTGTATGGACTGAAACAGACACCTAGGTCATGGTATGAGAAGATAGATTCCTTCTTTCTTCAGCAAGGTTTTACGGGGAGAAAAAGTGATCCAAATATGTATACCAAGTTTGATGAAAAGGGGCATGTTGTATTGATTTCCTTATATGTTGATGATTTAATTATTACAAGAAATTTAGAAAAAATGATTAGTGGAATTAAGAAGCAGATGTCATAGGTATTTGAAATGAAAGATCTTGGTGAGTTACATTACTGCCTCAGTCTTGAAGTTTGGAGGAATGTTGGTTAAACCTTTGTGTCTCAAGGTAAATATGTCAGAGAAGTACTTAAGAAGTTTAAAATGGATTAGTGTAAAATTTCTTATGTTCCAATGCAGCAGAACATGAAAATTTACTGCGATGATGGTTCAAGGGAGGTAAATGATACAGTGTATAAAGAAATGGTGGGAAGCTTGAACTATCTCACTACAACCAGACCTGACATAACATACTATGTTAGTGTGTTAATTCAGTTTATGTCTAAACCTCTAGAAATCCATTGGAATGCAGTGAAAGGGGTACTCAGGTATATCAAAGGCACAATTGATTATGGTATTAAATATACCGATTCATTCGATGTTGAGCTAACAAGTTACTCAGATTCTGACTGGGATGGCAATCTGGATGATCAGAGATCTACTACAGGTTATGCCTTTGGCATTGGATCCATGATTGTTTCATGGAGCAGTAAGAAGCAACCTATTGTATCTTTGTCATTAACTGAGGAAGAATATAAAGTGTTGTGTGCAACAACTTGTGAAGTTGTTTGGTTGAGAAGACTACTTCAAGATGTTGGAGAAGAACAAAGGAAATCCACGATAATCAAATGTGATAATCAGAGCTCAATCAAGTTGGAAAATAATCCAGTTTATCACTCAAGGACAAATCATATTAATACTCAGTTCCATTTTGTTCGAGAAAAGATGCAGTCTAATGGCATTGGTTTAATGTATTGTACTACTAGTGAAAATGTTGCTGATATTTTCACTAAGCCTCTTGGGAAGATCAAATTTGAACTGTTTAGAGAGATGTTAGGTGTGGATGTCAATCCTTTCTCCATTAAAGGGGAGACTTAGATATAATGGAGATTATTTGCAGAGGATTAGTCTCCAACCATTTCAAACCATTTCTAAATTGTATAGCATCGTATATATATCATGTAATTCTCATTAATCATTTGAACGAAGCTTGGCTTTGCTTCCCCGGTCTCCAGGTGTTGGGAGTCGGTTCTCATTTCTTAAATTAAACTTTACACATTCCATATTCACGATATTATATGGAAGAACCTTATATGACTCATGAAAAGAACCTCATATCACTAAATTGCACATTACATAGACATCGTGAATTTATAATACATGATATTGCAACATCTTTATATCTAAATTGCACATTAGATAGACATCATGAATTTATAATACATGATATTGCAACATCTTTATATCTCAATATTTTGGAATATTGATAATAAAGTATGAGTCATAAAGCATAAATTCTAAAGATGATAGAAGATAATCAAACAACCTTTAACAAATTATTATTTATTTTATCTTTTTCATACAATGATGAAAGTGGATAAATTATTTATTTCATTTTCACACAATGATGAAAATGAGGAAGGAGATAACATAGAAAAAACCTTGAATTTTATGTAGCAAAGGATAAGAAGGTTCTAAAAAATATTTATTTCACATTTTTCACACAATGATGGAAGTGAGGAAGGAGATGACATGGAAAAAACCTTGGAGTAAAGGATAAAAGGGTTTTAAGATTAATTTAGGCATGTAACAATAAGGAGAGACAAGTGGTCACTTCAAGAAAAATTAGACCCATAGCATAAATCAACAAAAATTAGACCCATGTTAGTAAAATTAGACCCATAGCACGGCTCGACTAACATCATCCCATAATCAACAAATAAACCCTTAGCACGGCTCCACTAACATCATCCCATCACCCCACCCTAGGCTTCAAATCCCAAAGCAATCACCAGCAAGGGCAAAGCTAATTGAATTTGAAGAAAATCACAAATAAATAAAAGACAAAAAAAAAGCCTAAGATATTATAACTCACTGTTATATTGACCATTTGTTAAGGTGAATTAACTAAAGAAAGATTAAAACACATCATAATACTTCATTTCTCATACAATTACAATAACTACACTATAGTTTAACTATGTTATTTTTTGATTTTTTTCTTTTGTTATTTTTTTTCAAAATTTAATAAAAAATTTAGAAGAATTGTTGTAAGTATAAATATCAATGGTTGAGCTTGCACAATCCAAATGTAATAGAGATAGAGCTTTTTCAAGAAGTTGAATCCTTTTATGTAGTAAAAAATGCAATTTCAACCATAAAAAATTGTAATTTCACAAAAAAAATTACATAACCAAATTCCAATGATAATTATAAGAAAAATCCAAAAAAAATTCACTTGCCATCCAATTCATCCTCTCATTCTTTAAGCGTGCATGTTAATGTAGTGATTAATAAATTGATTAAAATAAATTATAGAAAATTTATTATTAAATTTTATTATATAATTTTTTATGAAATTACAATTTTTTTTTATAAAAGTGATATTCACTAAAAACACTACAATAATTGATAGTGTGTCATTTTCATCTGATAAATAATATAATATCCAACCACAAACAAATACACTACGGACATGAGTAATACATCACTAATTGAATAAAGACCGTACTTTTCATCCTATTCATTAAATGGTAAATAATATAATATTCAACTAAAAAATTACACAACCCATCATGCGTAATAAGTCTTAATTTTTGCTCTGTCCAATAAAATGAGGTGACACATTTTCTCCATTATTACCACACGAGGCCCTTGAATTGAATGACTAGGGTACAAGAGCCCCAATGCTGACTTGAAGGCATCGATGGCTTGTGATGAGAGTTAATTCATTCCACAATTTTTCTAAAGCGCATTCTGATTAAAAAAGTGACAAATTTTCAATATTGTTTCCAAAATGGACCCTGCCTCTGCCTCTCACTTTAGTGATAAGGGTGTGATTCAGCTCTAACTTTTCTCACGCGTATTCTCGATTATAAGTGACAAATAGGGTGCTTCGAATAGTCTAAATTGCAGTCAATATCAACTATTTTTAAACTATTTTTAATCAATAAGGGGTTAGTAAAATTTTAATTAGATTCTAAAAAAATAATCACTCAAATTTGTGGATCTAATAATAATAATCACAAATCTGTAGATTTAATAATTTCTCATTAGATTTAGGATACATATCCCAAAAAATGTTACCAAAGAAAAGTCATTTGATAAAAATATTAGACTATGGACAAATATCCCAAAAAACGTTATTAAAGAAAAGTCATTTGATAAAACGTTTAGACTATTACAAAGAAAAGTCATTTGATAAAAAATTTAGACTACTCAGAAATATCCCAAAGTCATTTAGACTAGGGCAAAGAAAAGTCATTTGATAAAGAAATATCCCAAAGTCATTTAGACTAGGGCAAAGAAAAGTCATTTGATAAAAAGTTTAGACCACTGCAAAGAAAAGTCATTTGATAAAAAGTTTAGACTACGGACAAATATCCCAAAAAATGTTACCAAAGAAAAGTCATTTGATAAAATGTTTAGACTATGACAAAGAAAAGTCATTTGATAAAAGCTTTAGACTAGGGCAAAAAAAAGTCATTTGATAAAAAGTTTAGACTACGGACAAATATCTCAAAGTCATTTAAACTAGGGCAAAGAAAAGTCATTTGATAAAAAGTTTAGACTACTGCAAAGAAAAGTTGACAAATATCCCAAAAAATGTTACAAAAGAAAAGTCATTTGATAAAAAGTTTAGACTACTGCAAAGAAAAGTTGACAAATATCCCAAAAATATCCCAAAAAATGTTACAAAAGAAAAGTCATTTGATAAAAAATTTAGACAACTGCAAAGAAAAGTTGACAAATATCCCAAAAAATGTTACAAAAGAAAAGTCATTTGATAAAACGTTTAGACTACCGCTAAAGAAAAATCATTTGATAAAACCTTTAGACTAAGATAAAAAAAAATCATTTGATAAAAAAGTTTAGATTAAGGCAAAGAAAAGTCATTTGATAAAACGTTTAGACTACTCTAAAGAAAAATCATTTGATAGAATATTTAGAGATTTAGACTACGGATAAAGCAAAGATAAAAGAAAGTTTGGTTTTCAAAAAGTCCCGGCTGTTGATTCAGAGAAGACAGTACAAGAGACCCCGCGATAAATTGAGAGATGGAGGTCTGTTGCAAGCTCGTCCATGAATTAATATAGATAGAGGCAGGGATTTGGAAATCAAATTTTGGTTGTTCATTTTATGTTTTTTCAGTTAAAGTTGATATAAAGTTGATAGGTAATTTTATTTATTTAATAAATAATAAATATAAAGTTAAAATATATGTTAATTTGATTTTTCAAAATAAATTAAATTATTTATAAAAAGATTCATAATAAATTATTATTTTTATTTATAATTTAAATTTTATAATATTTTTTTTTAATTATATATTGACTATATTTTATTTAATATTTTTTTTTTCAGTTATAAAATAAGATATTAATACATATAATTTATAAAATATTATATTAAAACATATAATTTAATGTTTTTTCTTTTATTTATATCTTTGTCTTCGTAAAACAAATATATATTCAAGGCCTATTCTTTCTTTGCTTACCTCGTTGCTGTGAGCTATTCTACAAGGATGTGACTTGCCCGGCTAACAGTAATGTTACAATCTATAACATTACTGGTTGACAACTTCATTCTATGTCAATGTTACCATGCATGGTGCTTAATGTTAGCAGTTGCCTCTCAGCATCTACACTTTAAAAAAATTCAAAATAAATAAAAAATTAAAATTGAACATAAATAAAAAATAAATAAAAAAATAAAACTGAACATAACAGTAATCACTGCTCGGAGGGACCCCGTTTCCACAGTCATTTGTAAGGATGACTCGACAGCCAAGAAACTTTCCCCACACTACCTCACACCATACCGATCTGTCCCACCATTCAAAAATATCTTAAATAAGAAAGGGTGCAGGATTTCGCAGAATCACGGAGATGCTCCTACAGATAAGAAGCATTGTGTGTGAATCCTTCGCTTCCAATCTGCTCTTACAACTGCGAAGCACCCTTTTATGAATATGAGTGGAACCATGTACACAATTAGCTGTGCCAAATGGGGCGGTTGGAGAGCACCACTAGGCGTGCTTTTGTGTTTCGTGGCTGCAGTTACAGCTCAACCAGGTCATTCAACTTTCTATATTCAAGAATTGGAGTAATTTTTAGAATCCTCATTTGAATTACGGGGCTCATTGTTTATTTGTTTTTCTATTTGGTTCACAAGATATTGTTTTACTAATTATTGCAGGATTTCTGAGTATTGATTGCGGAGGTAAAACATATTACACTGACCTAAACAATATAATATTTTGATGAGAGTTAATTCATTCCACAATTTTCCTAAAGCGCACAATTTTCCTAAAGCACAGATTAAAAAATACAAATTTTCCATATTGTTTCCAAAATGGACCCTACCCCTCTCACTTTAATGACAAGGGTGTAATAGACCCAACTCTAACTTTTATGACGCGTATTCTGAATTAAAAGTGACAAAATAGGGTTCTTTGTATAGTCAAAATTGCAATCCATATCAACCATTTTCAATCCGCAAGTTGCGAGATTCCTCACCAAAAGATAGGGGATACACGTGCTCAGTATATACGACAAAGAAAAATCATTTGAATGAACGTTTAAATTACGACTAAAGAAAAGATAAAGATATTATCAAAGAAAATTCATTTGATAAAACATTTAGAATACGACAAAGAAAAATTATTTGATAAAACGTTTAAATTACGGCTAAAGCAAAGCTAAAGATATTATCAAAGAAAAGTCATTTGATAAAACATTTAGACTACGACAAAGAAAAATTATTTAATAGAACATTTAAACTACGACTAAAGCAAAGATAAATATATTACCAAAAAAAAATCATTTGATAAAACATTTAGACTACGGCAAAAAAAAATCATTTAATAGAACATTTAAACTACGGCTAAAGCAAAGATAAAGGAAGGTTTGGTTTCCAAAAAGGTCTCGCCTACTGATTCAAGGAAGAGAGTACAAGAGACCCCGCGATAAATTGAGAGATGGAGCCATAGTGGGGTCTGGGTCTGTTGCAAGCTCGTCCATGAATTAATATAGATAGAGGTAGGGATTTGGAAATCAAATTTTGGTTGTTAATTTTATGTTTTATCGTTAAACTTGATGTGTAATTTTATTTATTTAATAAATAATAAATATAAAGTTAAAAGATATGCTAATTTGATTTTTCAAAATAAATTAAATTATTTATAAAAAAGATTCATAATAAATTATTATTTTTATTTATAATTTAAATTTTATAATGTTTTTTTTTTAATTATATATCAATTATATTTTATTTAATATTTTTTTTCAGTTATAAATATTATATTAGTACATATAATTTAATTTTTTTTTTATTTTTTTTTTCCAACGGGAATTTTTTTCAATTATATTAATATATAATGTGTTCTCAAATCATAAAGTTTACAATCACAACTGAAGTGGCAACTGTTATATGAAAAAAATTTCGCCTATAGTGGTCTCTCGACCAGCAAAGGGGGGAAGTTCATAAAAAATAAATGGCAAGAACAAAGAAAGCTGCTAGGGGACTGAAAAAACTAACAAACAAGTATTCTTCAAAAATAAAATTCAAAGACCAAGAGTGAACTCCAACTTTCAAATCATAAAAGTCCGTTGAGGAGATAAGAGTTGATCTTAAAAAAGTGTTAGAAAGAGAGGGGGGCCCTCATGACCATCTATCTAATGATTGTATGTTATGCTACCCTCTTTTTTCTGAAGAGTTGCCTTTGATAGTTGGTCTGCTGATTTGTTATGATCACGATAGATGTGTTTGTAGCTAAGTTTTTTGAAGGTGAGCTGAAGTAGTCTAATTCTGTCCTTCCAAGACAAGAGGGAGATAACTTGTAGATCACCCATGTTGTTCAACCACTAAATAATAGTTCTAGAATCCCCGAGTATCTGAAAGGATTCAATGTGAATACTAGAGGACAAGTATAGCGTGGCCCAGGCGCCCAATAATTCCACCTTGGTGTTGGTGCCCGAGCCACAGTTGAAGGTCCATTTATAGAATGAGGTTTTTGTGATTCTAATCAACCCTCCATCACCACTCTGAATTCCATTTGCTTGCGCTACTCCATCAAACCACCCTGTTGGAATGTCCTCTATGTCAGAAACCATCTTTGTATTCTGCAGTCTTGGCTTGATAGAGTGAAAATCATTCCAATTTTTAAAAATTCCAAGTGTTTTGTAAGTTGCGGAGCTTGTGGAAGGAGTCCCATTTTCAAAGATTTTTTTATTTCAGTCCAGCCAAATAGACCAACAGAACAGAGATGGAAGTTGCATAAGATTGTGTTCCCTATGGGACCAATGGTCAAAACAGTCCGAGAGAGTAGGCCCATCCCATTTGGTTTTGAGATTTAGAACCAATGCAATTTTATCCCAAAATTGTCTGGAGAAAGAACACTTGATGAAAAGATGATCCGCAGATTCTGCATCATTGTGGCACAGGTGGCAAATATTTGGCCCAGTCCAACCCTTTCTTTGAAGGATGTCCCAAGTGTTTAATTTATCTGTGATCAATAGCCAGGTGAAGAATTGTATCTTGGGCGGTAGGTGCCAGGTCCATAGTTGTTTTCTCTAGCCTATGATATTTGTGTGCCAGAGCGAGTTAGTGATGGATCCATAGACATTCTTGACAGTTAGTTGTCCCGAATGGTCACCCCCCGACCACTGGAGTAGATCGTACGAATCATTTAAATGGATAACCAATTGTGCAAGAGTCGTGCAAAGGGTATTCCAGTAGGGTGCTAGCTCTGTGTTGAGTTTAAGAGAGTTGCTAGTTATCCATCTGTTAGGAAAGTAAGTCGATCTAGAGTTGTCTCTAGCTTGGTAGAGATACCATATATATTTTTTTGTGTAAAAGAGCTACCAACTGAGGTGGAAGGATGGAGGCATTTTCCATACCATGAATGTGGTCGTGGCCAAGTGTAATGGAGTGGCCCGAGCCTGGATGCCAACAGAGCCAACGATTTATCAAATGCTTTACTTTTGTTAAATTTCTCAAGAAGTAAGAAGTCGTCCTGGTGGTCGAAGTCTTTGAATGCAGCCAACTAATAACAGAATGATGGAAGAAGTACTTATCCTTGATGATGGAGTGCCATATGCCAGAAGAAGTCAGCACGCACCAGAGGGAGTTGGTCGCTAGTGCATGGATGAAATGGTATAAGTTCTGAATCCCCCATCCTCCCTTATATTTTGTTTTTTCCAATGCTTGCCAATTGCAAAGAGCCCGACCATAGGAAATTAAAAGTCAATCTGCAGAGTTTTGTGACTACCGTAGCAGGGATGGCTGCTAGGGCCATCCAATACATTGGTTTTCCTTAAAGGATAGTTTTGATGAGTGTAAACCAGCCTCCAAGGGAGATCCATCTCGTACACCAGTGTCCAGTCTTTTTTTCAACTTTGGCAATAAGTGAGTTCCAGTTCACCGGCTTGTAGGAATCTTCTTTTAAATAATAGCCTGGGTATTTGAGGCCAGAGGAAAGATGAGTAAAAGTGTAAGGAAAGATACCTTTAAGCTAATACAGTGTTTGTTGTTGCATATTTGTGAAGTGGAAGGTCTATTTTCCTCAATTGATCGACAAGCACATGGCGCTGCAGAAGATTTTTAATATCTCTTTTATCTCCTTCCATTCCTGTATAGAATCATTTGTCATGATGAGAACATCATCGAAAAAAATAAGATGTAATACCTTGATGGTCCTGGACACCTTTATTCCATAGATCTTGCCTTTTGCTTGGCCTGATTTGAGGAGGAGACTCAAGGCTTCCATAGCCAAAATGAAGAGCAGAGGAGAGAGAGGACATCACTGCCAGAGTCCTCTGCCAATGAGAAAGAAAGAGGAGGATTCGCCATTAACCAAGATGGTGAGTTTTTCACTAACCACACAGCTCATGATCCACTTGATCATTGAGTGGATGAATCCTTTCTGCGTCAGAATCAATATGAGGAAGTCCCAGTCGATGCAATTAAAATCCTTCTTGAGGTCCAGTTTGAGGATAAGCGCCTTTGAAGTTTTAGTTTTGATACTATGTAAGCACTCTTGGGCAGTGCCAATAGTGTCAAGATCTAGCGTCCTTTTAAAAACCCCATTTGTTATTTCGAAAGGATCCGTGAGAGGATGTGCTTTATCCAAGTTGCAATAATTTTAGATATGAGTTTATAGAAAAGATTGCAGAGTGCAATAGGCCTATAATCACCAAAGGTAGTGATAGTGGTAGATTTAGGAATAAGAGTAAGGAAAGTCGAGTTCATAGCTCCAGCTACCTTCCCACTAAGTCTAGTGTCCTCCACTAGCTCCAGAATATCCGATCCAACCAAATCAAAGAAATGCAGATAAATTTCAACCGTCCAGTCATCAGGGCTTGGACTTTCATCCTTGGAGAAGGATTTTAGAGAAACCAAAATCTCCAGTAGCTTGCAAGGGTTGTCTAGCAATAGTGAATATTCCCCAGTTACAGTGTGAGGGAAGAGTCTTGCCATTGTGACTGAAGTCTGTAGAGTATTAGGTAGCTTCCCCTCAAAAAAAGGTTTGAAATTATTAACAACAACTGATTTTAAAGATTGTTGTCATCTATGGAGAGCACCGTTAGCATCAACTATCTCCCAGATGCGATTTTTACTCCTGCAAGAGCTAGCGTAATTGTGAAAGTATTTGGTGTTGATATCACCACACTTAAGCCAATTTGTTTTGCATCTTTTCCTCCAGGTAGATTCTTATTTGAGGAGGAGTTGGTTTCTTTATGATTCAAGACCTTTTAAAACTTGAATTCTATCTCCATTGACCCTCGCACGGGCTTCTACTAGTAGATGGGTTTGTATCTCTGATTCAAGTTCTAGCAATCTTTGAGTGTTATGCTTCCTGTAGATGGAAACCCATACTTTTATATGAGATTTTAGACACTTGAGCTTCCAAATAAGACGATGTTGAATGCAAGGATCAGAGAGGTAGATAGGGTCCTTCCAAACTTCAACGATGATGGAGTTGAAATAAACTTCGAGTATCCAGCACAAATTTAATTTGAAAGGATAATTGATATTATGGGAAGATGAGTCCAGGTGTAAGATTATTGGAGCATGGTTTGACAGGAAAGGGAAATCCACCCACGTGTAGATCCTATCCTCTGTGGAGATAAGATGATCAGAGATGAGAAAGTGGTCGAGCCTCTTGGAGATGGAATTTGAACCCATCCACCCATTATGCCAAGTAGGGGCCAAGATGTCTGGAGCATAGTTTGCCAGATTATGTGCTAAGAACAGAGAAGTGAAATAATTTTCCAGAGTGTCCTGAGTAGTAGAGGCGCCCCAAACTTCCCCAACAGACACTGTAAGATTGAAATCACCTGCTATAGTCGATTTATCAAGGTCAAGTAGATCCCGAGCTTCAACCTTTTCCCAGAAAATCTATCTATCGGAACAGGGACCATATAAATTGAGTAGATTGATCCTTTTGTTATTGTTTAAACAAGTACCAGAAAACAAGATGTCTCCACAACAAAGAAAGGGGAAGAAATCATATTTGGCAGGGTCCTAAGCCACAACCAAACCCCCAGAGGTACCGAGTGAGTTAAATGAGCAGGTGTGCCAGTTGGAGTGAAGCTGATTTAAAAAAAATGTGGCCTTTTTACTGTCAACCAGAGTTTCCTGTAGGAAGATGATGTCGAGAGATGTGTGTGAAAGAATTCTTTTGAAGGAGGA
>ML778969.1:520387-559258 GCA_009831015.1 Picea engelmannii
TATTATAATTTTTCTAATTATGCCCCCTAGAGGGTGGGAAGGGGGGAGGGCATAATTAGAGAAATTATGAGGGGGGGGGCATAATCAGAGAAATTATATTAGGGGGGGCATAATTAGAGAAATTATATTATAATTTTTCTAATTATGCCCCCTAGAGGGTGGGAAGGGGGCAGGGCATAATTAGAGAAATTATGGGGCGGGGGGGGTGGGCATAATCAGAGAAATTATATTATAATTTCTTTGATTATGCCCCCCCCCCCATATAATTTCTCTGATTATGCCCCCCTCCCATATAATTTCTTCGATTATGCCCTTCCTTCCTCCCACCCTCTTTATGTCGCCCCCCTCCCATCCTCTATAGAGGGCGGGGGGGCATAATTAGAGAAATTATGAGGGGGGGCGCATAATTAGAGAAATTATAATATAATTTCTCTAATTATGCTCCCCCCCTCCCACCCTCTATAGAGGGTGGGTTGGGGGGGTGGGGGGACGGCATAATTAGAGAAATTATATAAGGGGGGGAGGGGGTGGGGCATAATTAGAGAAATTATAATAAGGGTGGGAGGGAGGGTGGCATAATTAGATAAATTATATTATAATTTCTATAATTATGCCCCCCACCCACCTTCTATAGAGGTATAGAGGGTGGGAGGAGATGGCATAATTTGATAAATTAGATGGGGGGGCATAATTAGAGAAATTATAATATAATTTATCTAATTATGCCCCCCCACCCTCTATAGAGGGTGGGAGGGTGGGTGGCATGATTAGATAAATTATATTATAATTTCTATAATTATGCCCCCCCATATAATTTCTCAAATTATGCCACCCCCTCCCACCCTCTATATCTCTATAGAAGATGGGAGGGTGTGTGGGGGGCATAATTATAGAAATTATAATATAATTTATTTAATTATGCCAGCCTCCCTCCCACCCTCTATAGAGGGTGGGAGGGCATAATTAGATAAATTATATTATAATTTCTCTAATTATATTATAATTAGAGAAGGGTGGGAGGGGGTGTGGCATAATTAGATAAATTATATTATAATTTCTATAATTATGCCCCCCACTCCCCCTCCCACCTTCTATAGAGGTATAGAGGGTGGGAGGGGGTGGCATAATTTGAGAAATTATATTATAATATAATTTGAGAAATTATATTATAATATAATTTGAGAAATTATATTATAATATAATTTCTCAAATTATATTATAATATAATTTCTCAAATTATGCCCCCCCTCCCTCTCACCCTTTATAAAGAGGAGGGGCATAATTAGAGAAATTATAATATAATTATATGGTGGGAGAAGGGGGCATAATTAGAGAAATTATATTATAATTTCTCTAATTATGCCCCCCACTATAAAGAGTGGGAGGCGAGGGAGGCATAATTAGATAAATTATATTATAATTTCTCTAATTATGTCCCGGACCCTCTCCCACCCTCTCCTACCCTCCATAATTAGATAAATTATATTATAATTTCTCTAATTATGTCCCGGACCCTTTTCCACCCTCTCCCACCCTCTGATATATGTTATCTTTTCAGCGGTGGTCAAAGCATAAAACATTTAAAATACGGCAAAGAAAAATCATTTATACAACATTTAAACTATACAGTTGAAGTAAAACATAAAAATATTATCAAAGAAAAGTTTTTTAATAAAACATTTATACTAAGGAAAAGAAAAATTATTTGATAAAACCTTTAAACTAAGGATAAAACAAAATAAAAATATTATCAAAGAAAAATCATTTCATAACAGCAAAGAAAAGTCATACATTTAATAGAAAGTTTAGACTACAACTAAAACCAAAAAAATTACAGCTAAAACAAAGACAAAGAAAGATTTGGTTTTCAAAAAGATCCCGCCTGCTGATTCAAGGAAGACGGTACAAGAGACCCCGCGATAAATTGAGAGATAGAGCCATAGTGGGGTCTGGATTTGGTTTTCAAAAAGATCCCGCCTGCTGATTCAAGGAAGACGGTGCAAGAGACCCCGCGATAAATTGAGAGATAGAACCATAGTGGGGTCTGGGGCAAGCTCGTGCATGAATTAATATAGATAGAGACAGAGATTTGGTGCATGCACAGTGCTTAATGTTAGCAGTTTCTTTGACAATTTCATTCCATGTGAATGTTACCATGCATGGTGCTTAATGTTAGCAGTTTCCTCTCAGCATCTGCACTTTAAAAAAAATTCAAAATAAATAAAAAATTAAAATCAAACATAAATCACTGCTCGGAGGGACCCCGTTTCCACAGTCATTTGTAAGGATGACTCGACAGCTTTCAAATCATAGTGACCTGCCAAGAAACTTTCTGTGTAATAAATAATAAAGTTAATAATAAATAAATATAAAGTTAAAATATATGTTAATTCACAGTCATTTGTAAGGATGATTCGACAGCTTTCAAATCATGGTGACCTGCCAAGAAACTTTCCCCACACCATACCGATCCGTCCCACCATTCAAAAATATCTTAAATAAGAAAGGGTACAAGATCCTGTGACCTGTGAATCCTTCGCTTCCAATCTGCTGTTACAACTGCGAAGCACCTTTTTATGAATATGAGTGGAACCATGTACAAAATTAGCTGTGCCAAATGGGGCGGTTGGAGAGCACCAGTAGGGGTGCTTCTGTGTTTCGTGGCTGCAGTTACAGCTCAACCAGGGCATTCAACTTTCTATATTCAAGAAATAGGAGTAATTTTTAGAATCCTCATTGTTTATTTGTTTTTCTATTTGGTTCACAAGATATTGTTTTACTAATTAACGTCTGGACTTATATCAGGGTTTCTGAGTATTGATTGCGGAGGTAAAAGAGATTACACTGACGAAAACAATATAACATGGGTCAGTGATGCTAATTACGTAGACCACCTGGGTGAGACAGCAGACATAGGGAATGTCACTAATGAGTATAATGGTGGTCATTTGACTAGTCTACGCTTCTTTCCAAAGCCTCTCAATAAGTCTTGCTATCACTTGCCTGTGGATCCTCATGTGCCTTACCTCTTAAGATTAACGTTTGCTGTTGGAACTTACAATTACAGTGGATTTCAACAAATGTCAGGCTTCACTGTCTCTTTTGAGACAATGGGTACGTTGTATATGAGAAACATAACAATCACAGAGAGACATGCAATTTATTATGAAAGAATATTGGCTAGTTCTGGCACAGTGCTATACATTTGCTTGATCAGAACCTTGGAGTCTGTTGATCCTTTTATCTCTGCTATCGAATTGAGGAAGCTCCAAGATGGCATGTATGGACACGCTAAGCCAGGAACAATATTGAAAACCATATGGACAACTGATGTTGGTGGTGGAGATTCGATAGTTAGGTGAACATTTTGAACTTTATATGTTTATCCCTCATAATTGTCTAGCTAGCGGTGTTGATATTCATTGTAATTAGTTTATAGCAATAAATTTATACTAGAAAATATATCTTTATACCATCGATACCATACGCTGACAAGAACGTTTAGAACGTTTATATGTGAGAGGCAATTTTGATGCGGTACCACTAGTTGTAATATTTTTTGTAATGATTGAACTGAATGGCTTTGTATGGTTAATTATGCAGGTATCCTCAAGACAAATTCGACCGCATCTGGACAAATGTCTCAAACTTAGGCATTGTAGGCATTGGAGAGCTTGTAAGTTCGTCCACATTAATACACGACACCGAAGACTTTCCTCCACCTCTTGTCATGCAAACGGCGTGGCTTTTAAACAGCTCGGAACCGGCTCAATTCTCTCTAGGACCGTTCCGAGAAGGAGGGAGAAAATCATTACTGCTTTTGTATTTCGCAGAGACCGAGATTCTAGATATGTCTGAATCCAGATCCTTTTACGTCACGATAAATGATGAAAAAGTTTCTGACAGCATTACTCTGCCGCGAAATCATTCTGCTCTGAAGCTCACAATCTCATCCAATCAAACAGACGACTTCCAATTCACCCTCGTCTCTACCTCCAGCCTACCTCTTATAATCAACGCTTTCGAGTACTACACCGTCTTTGATACTGAACCGGCAACATATCTCCAAGATGGTAAGTGCCCTCACTAAACTTGTAATATTCAAAATTAATGATTTGCACAACGTTCTCAATCATATTGTTTATATGGTTAAAATGATCTGTGTTATCTGCATATTTTCAATAGTTGCCTATGCGGTTACATTGACTGCATTTTATATAGTTATGGATAAGTATGATAATCGAATATCTAATATCTAACCAAATAGTTCTTAAACTACAGTTGAAGCTCTCATCGGTATCAAAGAAATGTTTAATATGACCACTTGGATTTCTGATCCTTGCTTTTTGATCGAGTGGAATGGGATTAGCTGTCATAACAACTCCTCCGCAATAAGAATTTCTGAAATGTAAGTTTAATTTTTTGTAATGTAAGTTTCACTTTTTTTTTTGAGTTGTCCACCGTTCATTGTTTTTGTTTTATATGGAATTGTAATATTGTAATTATTCATGGAAATCCTTTTGTTGCCAGCACTTTGTCCAGAAGGAATCTGACAGGATTGGTTCCCCAGCAAATTGGACAATTGACAGCTTTAGTTAACCTGTGCGTATAATTTTATAATTTAGTTAACGTGTGCATATAATTTTATAATTTATTTTTATTTGTATTAGTATTAGTAGTTTTTTTTTAATTGTAATAGAAAAATTTATAAAATATTTATAATAAATATTTAGAAAAATTCAATTTTAAAAAGTGTAAATTCTTTTAGGGTATAAAAAATAAAAAAAATTGAAGGAAGGTCGATATCTTAATAGATTTGATCCCTTTTGTCCTCGAGGTGTAGGACAGTCGGTGACGGAGTGTGTTGTTAAGCCACTCCGTGATGTTAAAGTCACCGGTTCGAAACCTGCTGGGACAAAAAATCCAACCATGTTAAGGGTTGGTGTGGCTCAGGCCGGGTGCGATCCCCGAGTGATTTTGACGGCTTAGGTGCCCCTGAGTCGCGGTTTCTCAAGCCACAGGTTAATCGCAGGTCCTGCACAAATTAACAAACAAAAAAAAAAATAGATTTGATCCCTTTTAATCATAGAGTTACAAGCTTGTGTCTTTTTCTAAAGAAAGATTAATCCATTTATAAGTGAGTGTAAGATAAGTTATTTAGTATTTAATATAAGAAGTGTCTATTTAATTATATCTAAATATTCATTTTAAGAAAGATAAATATACAATAAGTATTTTTTTAATTGTTTTTAATATTTATTTAAATAATAATAATAATAATTTAATTTAAAGGTTATAGTTAAGCTAAAGTCAAGTTTAAGTAGGTGTACATACCCTACTCCATTTAGATTTGAATGTGTGAAATTTTTATTTAGGATCTTAGTGCCCACCCACCTTGTCCAACTACTTTAAAACAATTTTTTGGCAACTTTATATTTTTAGCAGTTTTTCGGTTTCTGAACTTTTGGGGCCATTTTGAGGGTCTAAATGACGTTTTTTCGCGATCAGGCACCTCAATATTCCACGATGGATCTGGTTGAGCCCCCTAAATGAATTTCCTCGTTAATATCTTTCCAACGAGCTATCGTGCACCCTAAATGAAGATCGTATGCAAACGTTACAACCCCAGGAAGTTGATGTACTAACTTACCCCAACATGACCCACATGACTTTTGGCGCTTCATCTCCTAGGGTTAGTTTTTTGGATGTATAGGGTTTCGACATTCATGTTTATTGTAAAAAGACCTTCAGAGCCTCATTGTACTCATTTTCTTGTGAATGAGCGCAGTCGTCACATCTCTTCTCAGAGATAAGTTGTCAACATTCTACCAAGCTTGTTTTAGTCTGCATTTTACAGTTTCAACATATTTCTTATTTAATAATTCCAATTTTACAGTATCCCTGTTGTTATTCACCGTGTCTTTGTGTTCATACTATAAATCCAAGTTTCCATTTTGTTCTACTCATAAATCCAGATCAATGGTATTAGAGCAATCTCCTTTTTGTCGTTTTTTAGTGCAAGTCCCCGACGAGGTCAGGGTATAGAGAGTTGGGTCTCGAGCCTGTTTCTCTTAATAAAAACTGCTCTTGCACACCCAAGAAACCGTCCATGGAGGGTGAAAAGAAAGACGACAAGATAGGAGATCCTTTCAAAATGTTGCTGGAGGAAGCCTTCAAGCCACAAAGGAATGAGATAATGGACAACTTTTCACAAATCTTTTAATGGTTGTCGACAAATGACATATCTACCTCGAGCGGAGACGCCACCCCCTTCAAGATACATATCAATTTTGATATTCCTATATTTGAAGGTCAGATAGATGCAGATGTTGTAGGCAAATGGTTGAATCTACTAGAAGGGTATTTATTTGTCCATAACTTTTCGAATAGAGAAAATATTACTTTTGCGCTCCTCAAAGCCGTCCCCCATATCAAAGATTGGTGGGAGACTTTCTATGAGCAAAACGCAATGAAAAAACCTTCATTATTTACAGTCGCACTTACCTAAGAATCCTTTAGGGGTGTTATTAAGGAACAATACTACCCTATTGGAAATTATGATGACTTGTATACAAAATGGAGCACATTGCGATAGGAAAGTGACCAAGCAGTGTCATAGTTCACAAATATCTTCCATACATTTTACACCAAGTTGGGTATCAAATATTCTAAGTGACATCTGGTGCTCAAGTATCGCGGTGGTCTACATAGATACATCCAGGAAGAAATGGAGTTTTTGGACATCTCTTCATTAGGCGAGGCTTATAGATATGTCACCAAAATTGAGCATAAGCTTAAACAAAAGACGTAGAAGTTTGGGTCTGGGAACCCCTCACAGCAGAAGCAAGGCAAGGCAAGCCTCAACCCATAGAGAAAAGGACATAACAAAGATGGACAATCTCAGAACAACCATGAAGCTGCAAGCAAATAAGGACAATGGAAAGATGAAGAAAGATACCAGGAAGCGATGCAACTTCCATAAGAGCCCCTGGCATAACATTGTTGATTGTTGCTTAAAGTAGCCATTGGTGGCAAAGGTGAAAGCCTCTTAATCAGATGCAGGTTCCGACTCTGAGTCGGAACCAGAAAAGGGGAGACAAATCATTGACGCAGAACCCACTTCCATCATTGCTACCACCAAGATCCAACCTAGTGAACCTGGTGAGCCAGAGGAAGGTGAGTGCCTCTTTCATTCACAGATGTGGGTGAAAGGCACTCCACGACACTTCATCATTGATATCAGTAGCTAGAAGAACCTCATCTCAACGGAGGTCGTCAAGCGGCTAGCCTTACCGACAATGTTTCACCCACGACCCTACACCATCGGATGGCTTCGCCAAGGGAGCGATCTTCGCGTAAACCAATAGTGTTGCCTGTCATATGACATCAATACATTCAAAGATGAGGTATTGTGTGATGTTGCTCCCATTGAAGTTTGTGATGTTCTTTTGGGCCAACCTTATTTATGGAAACATCATGTTGTATATGAGTCTAGGCATCGCAATGTTATTATTACTTTGAACAAGAAATTATATAGGACACCCGAGGTAGTCCCACCTAGTGTCATTTCCTTGATCTCTACCAAGAAATGCAGGAAGGTCATCTCTCAGACCAGAAAGTTTGTCTTCTTCGTGATTCGCTCTCGGAGTGAGAAAAAGATTGCAAACACATCCACGGCCTCCGCAACCAACCTCTCCACACAGTAGAAGTAAATGGATAAGGTTGTGGAAGAATACAAAGACATCTTCTCCTCACCTAATGGGGTACCTCTGCACTATTAGGTCAAGCATTCCATCGATTTGACCTCCGGCGCACCGCTGCCCAATAGACCAGTCTATCGTTGATCTCTGTTAGAAAATGAGGAGATCCATCGTTGGATCCAAGAACTTCTCCACAAGGGGCACATTCGATCCAGCTCATCACCTTGTGGTAGATCGATTGTGCTTGTGAAGAAGAAAGATGTGATCTAGCAACTTTGCATTGATTATCGGGCTCTAAATAAAATCACAGTGAGGAATCAATACTCGATTCCCCGAATCGACGATCTCCTTGATCAACTCAATGGGACCAAATACCTCAATAAGATTGATCTAAAGTCTAGCTACCATCAGGTCCCAATAGAGAAGACAGATGTAGGAAGACTTCCTTCAAGTCAAAAGAAAGTCTTTTTGAATGGTTGGTCATGCCCTTTGGTTTGACAAATGCCCCAACAAATTTCATGAGGCTGATGGATGATATCTTGTGACCTTTCACCAATTCTATTGTAGTGGTGTACCTATATGACATCCTCATCTATGATAAGACTTGGGTGGAACACTTGCAACACATTCAGTAGGTTCTGCACACTCTGCGACAACACAAGCTATATGCCAACTTGGAAAAATTCTCCTTCGGCATGGACCGAGTCCACTACCTAGGTTACATTGTTGATGCACATGGTGTGCATGTGGATCTAGCCAAGATCCAATTCATCAATGATTGGCCAGCCCCAACCACGCTCATTGAACTTCAAATCTTCTTAGGCCTTGTCAATTTCTATCGCAGTTTTGTGTTGGGATTCTCCCATATTGCATGGGCCGTCATCTAAATAACCAGAGGTGGTGGTAATGAAAAATTTGTGTGGGGCCTATCCCAACATAAATCATTAGATGATATGAAGAAGAGCTTATGCTTTTCCCTAGTACTTTCATTACATGACCTGCAACAACCCTTTGATATTGAGACGTATGATTCAGACAATGTTGTGGGAGAAGTCATCACTCAACATGACCACCCCGTGGCATATCATAATGAGACACTACCAGATTTCATTCGTAAGTACCCTACTTACGAAAAGTAAGTGTACTCCATTGTTCAAGCCTGCTGCCAGTGGAGGCATTACATTCTCGAGAAGAAGACAGTCATCCACATTGAACATAAGTCATTGCAAGTCATGTAGACATAAGGAAAATTGCAGAATGACCACCATCAGAAGTGGTCCACCTATTTGTTGCAGTTCCACCTCAACATCAAGTATAAAACAAGACGTAGCAACTGAGTTTTTGATTTCCTCAGCCGACCTCCAATCACGAAACTCACCACAATGATCGATTCTTGCATCCATGAGACCTCCGAATGGACCTACCTCTATGAGACAGATCTTGACTTCGCCAACACCTACTAGATGTTGGGCGCAAACAAAGTTGTCACCAATTTCCATCTTTAGGATGGGTTGTTGTTCCATATGGGCCATCTATGTGTTCCATCAAGCGAGTGAGCGTAGCTGATTTGGGAATCCCACTATAGTCAGGTGGTAGGACACTTTGACGTGGAAAAGATAGTGGTATTGTTGTAGCGAAATTTATAATGGTCAAAACTTCGACAGGATGTCATCAAGTATATTTGGTCTTTCACTGCCTGCGCTATTGCTAAACCAAACATTAATAAACAAGACCTGTACACTCATTTTCCTACTCTTGAAAGGCCCTAGGAATCCATCTCAATGGCTATATGTCGAGCCTTCCGTCCACGAAGCGGGGAAATGATTGTGTTTTTTTGGTTTTTGATCGCTTTTCCAGGATGACGATTTTGGCCGCCTACAAGAAGAGCATCACAACAGAGGCCACTGCCAAGATTTTCTTTGAACGAGTGTGGATCCACTTTGGGATCCCACAAACCATTATCTCATATTGGGATGGTTGATTCCTCAACACATTCTGGTCAAGCCTTTGCTCACTGTTGGATACCAAGCTCACCAATTCCATTGCCTTCTACCCCCATATGGATGGCCAAACCGAGGTCGTCAACCGAATGATTGTACACATCCCACACATGTACAATTCCAAGCACCCCAACACCTTGGATGAGAGTCTTCCCTATGTTCAACATAGCTACAATAGAGCCATACATAGCTCAACCAGCCACAACCCCTTTTAGGTGGGGTTTGGATTTCAACCATTGGATACCATGGATGTTTCACTACCTCTTTCGACCACCCAGGAAGACTCGTCACATGCTTCAACTGGAGCTGAAAAATCCATCGGGTTCATTGAGCAGATCCATCACATTTGCCAATAGGTTTAGGATATTTTACAGAAGTCCAATGCCAACTAGAAGCAACACCTTGATCAACATCGAGTGCCACACCAATTTTAGGTGGGAGACAAAGTTTGGTTTCAGTTGCAGAAAGAACACCTTATAGGGCATCATCAGAAGCTTCATCCACTCCGTTATGGACCCTACACCATCACCAAGGCTGTGGGTGACAATGCTTTTGAGCTCAAACCTGACTGCATGGAATAGGAATCCACTGATCAAATCATGGACACACATGTCAAGGGAAATCATTGGCAAAGGATCTAGCTTTATCGGGTTATCAAAGTAGGGCAACTCCTACACCAAAGCAAGTGGCTCACCCGGGGCCAAATTCAATAGAAATTTCCTCATCTGATGGGGGCACTCAACGCAATGGAGACCATTTCTTCCTGATGGGAAGGATTGATCCAAGAGCATCTTGGTGGCCCCCCACCTTGTCCAACTAGCTCAAAACAATATTTTGGTAACTTACTATTTTTAGCAATTTTTCAGTTTCTGAACTTCCAGGGCCATTTTGAGGGCCTAAACGACGCTTTTTCGTGATCAGGAACCTCAATTAATTCCAAAGGATGTGATTGAGCCCCCTGAATGAATATCCTCTTCAGTACCTTTCCAACGAACTATCATGCTCCCTAAACAAAGATCGTATTCAAAAGTTACAACCCTGGGAAGTTGATGTACTAACTTACCCCAATGGGGCTCACATGACTTTTGGCGCTTCATATCCTAGGGTTAGGTTTTTGGATGTCTAGGGTTTTGGCATTCATGTTTATTGTTAAAATGCCTTCAGAACCTCATTGTACTCATCGTATTGCGAATGAGCGTAGCCGTCACATGTCTTCTCAGAGATAAGCTGCCACGATTCTAGCAAGCTTGTTTTATATTTCTTATTTAATAGAAGTCTAGTTTTATTGTATCTCTATTGTTATTCACTGTGTCTCTATGTTAATATTATAAATCTTTTTTTTTCATTTCATCCTGCTCATAAATCCAGATCACCTTTGAGGAGAAGACACGTGTTCTTAACCACCTAACCCCCCTATGGATTTGAACCTATGACCTTCGACGAGGGGAAACATGTATACCCTTATCCTATATTAAATACTCTATAACCCTAATCAATATGTAACATGTATCAAAAAATAATAAATAATAGTAAAACATATAAATATCAATTAAAACAAATTAGCAAAAAAACTTAAATCTATGTTAATTCTAGTTATTTTGAACCTGATAACTAGGACTTCCGGGGTAATCACCCATCCCAAGGCTCTTGTGGCTCAAGCCCACTTAACTGTGGAGTTTTAAATTTTCCCCAAAATCAAGCCCACTTAGCTTGCTACCCCAATTACAAAACCTTAACAAGTATTGTGACTTACGGACTATTCAGTTAGAGTGCATTCACTCTTTTTGTTTAAGCATTGAGGGGCTTTCGCAGTGCAACATATTAGATATCAATTTTGGGATTAATTGCATAGAGTAAGTCATCACTCTATGCACTTAATCCCAAAAATGATATCTAATATGTTGCATTGTAGAAGCCCCTCGATGTAAAAAGAGTGAAGGGATGGATCTCTATCTAAATAGTTAATAAGGGGCAATACTTGCTAAGGTTTTGCAAATGGGATATCAAACTAAGTGCACTTGATTGTGGAGAAAACTCTACAATTAATCATGCTTGAGATAGATGAGTCTTGGGATGGGTGATTGCATGGGAAGTCTTGGTTACCAGGTGCAAGCCTCCAATGTGATTATTGATGCTATGTGATTTATTTTTCTAGTTTCAATCCCACTTCTTCACCTCTGAGCATCACTCGATGCAATGAGTGATAAGTGGACTATTGAAATAATCAGAATTACTAATACTTGCTAAGATTTTACAAATAGAATATCAAGCTAAATGAATTAATATTTAGAATAATATTATAATATATTAGTTAAAAAAAATTAATAACCTTTTATAACATATATTATTCAAAAGAATTATTTAAAACTATTTAAAAACCATAAATTAATATATAAGTGAGTGTAAGATAAGTTATTTATAAGTGTGTGTAAGATAAGTTATTTATATGTGTGTTTTTCTAAGAAGGATTAATCTATTTATAAGTGTGTGTAAGATGAGTTATTTAGTATTTAATATAAGAAGTGTACATTTAATTATCTCTAAATATTCATTTTAAGAAAGATAAATATACAATCAGTATTTATTTAATTATTTTTGGATGATGATGATGATGATGATGATGATGTCGTCAAGACAAAGTCTAAGTAGGTGTACATACCCTATTCCCTTTGGATTTTAATGTATGACATTTTGATCCAAGATGATCTCGGTGGCCACCCACCTTGTCCAACTCATTCAAAACAATTTTTTGGCAACTCACTACTTTTAGCAGTTTTTTGGTTTTTGAGCTTCTGGGGCCATTTTGAGGGCCTAAACAACATTTTTTAGCGATCAAGCACCTCAATAATATCCAAAGGCTTAGATTGAGCCCCCTAAATGAAGTTCCTCATCAATACCTTTCCAACGAGCTATCGTGCACCGTAAACGAAGATTGTATGCAAAAATTACAACCCTAGGAAGTTGATGTACTAACTTACCCCAACGGGGCCAACATGACTTTTGGTGCTTCATCTCTTAGGGTTAGTTTTTTGGATGTCTAGGGTTTTGGTATTTATGTTTATTTAAAAGTCCTTAAGAGCGTCATTGTACTCATCTTCTTGCGAATGAGCGTAGCCGCCACATCTCTTCTCAGAGATAAGATGCCACCATTCTAACAAGCTTGTTTCAGTTTGCATTTTAGAGTTTCAACATATTTCTTATTTAATAGAAGTCCAGTTTTATTGTATCCTTATTGTTATTCACTGTGTCTTTTTGTTAATATTTTAAATTTGTGTTTTCATTTCATTCTTCTCATAAATCTGGATCGGCGGTATCAGAGCGGTTTTCTCCTTGTTGTTTTTTAGTGCATGTCCCTGACGAGGTTAGGGTATAAAGAGTTGCGTCTCGAACCTGTTTCTCTTGAGGAAAACAACTCTCGCATGCCCAATATCCTTCCATGGAGGGAGAAAATAAAAATGACAGGACATGATATCCTTTCAAAATATTTCTTGAGGAATCCCTCGAGCAACAAAGGAGCGAGATGATGGATAGCTTTGCACAAATCCTTCGACGACTGCCGACAAATGACACATCTACCTCGAGTGGAGGCCCCACCGCCTTCAAAGTAAAGATCAACTTTGATATTCCTATATTTGAAGATAAGATAGAGGCAGATGTTGTAGACAATTGATTTAATCTACTAGAAGAGTATTTGTCCGTCCATAACTTTTCGAATAGAAAAAATATCACTTTTGCGCTCCTCAAAACAATCTCCCATGTCAAATATCGGTGGGAGACTTTCTCTCAGCAAAAGGAAATGAAGGAACCCTCGTTATTTACAGTCACACTCACCTGGGAATCCTTCAGGGATGTTATTAAGAAACAATACTACCCTGTTCGAAGTTATGATGACTTGTATACAAAATGTACCACACTACGATGGGAAATGGACCAAGCAGTGCTAAAATTCACAAATATCTTCCATACCTTGTGCACCAAGCTGGGTATCAAAGATTCTAAGCGACATCTAGTGCTCAAGTATCGCAGTCGTCTGTATAGATACATCCAGGAAGAAATGGAAAATTTTCACATCTTGTCCTTAGGCGTGGCCTATCAATATGCCATCAAAATCGAGCAAAAGCTTAAACAAAAGACACAACAGTTTGGGTGTGGGAATCCCTCAAAGTAGAAGCAGGGAAAGGGAAACCCCAACCCACATAACAAAGGACATAGAAAATATGGACAACCTCAGGACAACCAGTAGAAGCTACAAGCAAAGAAGGACAATAGAAAGATGAAGAAAGATACCGAGAAGTGGTGTGACTTCCATAAGAGCCCCTAGAATAAAACTGTTGATTTTCGCTCAAAGAATTCAACGGTGGCAGAGGTGAAAGCCTCTAAATTATATGTGGGTTCTAACTCTCAGTCATAACTAGAAAAGGGGAGATAGATCATTGATGCGGAACCCACTATCACCATTTCTACCACCAAGATCTAGCTCGATGAACCTGATGAGATAGAGGAAGGCGAGCACCTATTTCATTCATAGATGTGGGTGAAAGGTACTCCATTACACTTCATTGTTGATAGAAGTATCCATAAGAACCTCATCGCAGTGGAGGTCATCAAGCAACTAGCCCTGGCGACAACGCCACACCTACAACCCTACACCATAGGATGGCTCCACCAAGGGAGTGATCTTTGCGTCAACCAACAATGTCGCCTGTCATACGACATCAAGCCATTCAAAGATGAGGTATTTTGTGATGTTTCTTCCCTTGAAATTTGTGATGTTCTTTTGGGACAACCTTATTTATGGAAATGTCATGTTGTATATGAGTCTAGGCCTCGCAGTGTTATTATTACTTTGAACATGAAATTGTACAGGATACCTGAGGTAGTCCCACCTAGTGCCATTTCCTTGATATCTTCCAAGCAATGCAGGAAGTTCATCTCTCAGATCGAGAAGTGTGTCTTCTTCGTGATTCATTATTGGAGTGAGCGAAATATTGCAGCCACATCCACGGTCTCCGCGACCGACCTCTCCACACACAAGAAGCAAGTTGATAAGGTCGTGGAAGCATACAAAGACATCTTCTCCTCACCTACTGGGGTACCTATGCACTGTTAGGTCAAGCATTCCATCGATTTGACCTTCGACACACTGTTACACAATGGAATAGTCTATTGTTGCTATATGTTAGAAAACAAGGAGATCCATTGTCAGATCCAAGAACTGATCCACAAGGGGCACATCCGAACCAACTTATCACCTTGTGGCAGTCTGATTGTGCTTGTGTAGAAGAAAGACAAGACTTGATGACTTGGCATTAATTATCGGGCCCTAAATAAAATCACAATTATGAACCGATACCTGATTCCCCGAATCAACGATCTTCTTGATTAACTCAAGGGAGCCAAATACTTCATTAATATTGATCTTAAGTTTGGATACCATCAGGTACCAATAGAGAAGACATATGTATGGAATGCTTCTTTCAAGTCAAAATGAGGTCTTTTTGAATGGTTGGTCATGCCCTTTGGTTTGACAAATGCCCCAACAAATTTCATGAGTCTAATGGATGATATCTTGTGGCCTTTCACCAATTATTTTGTAGTGGTGTACCTGGATGACATCCTCATCTATGACAAGACTTGGGTGGAACACTTGCAACACATTCAATAGGTTAGACACACTCTACGACAACACAAGCTATATGCCAAATTGGAAAATTGCTCCTTTGACATCAACATAGTCCACTACCTAGGTTACATTGTTTATGCGCATGGTGTGCATGTGGATCTAGCCAAGATCCAAGTCATTCGGGAATGGCCAGCCCCAACCATGCTCACTGAGCTTCAAATATTCTTAGGCCTTGCTAATTTCTATCATAGGTTTGTGATGTGATTATCCCATATTGCATGGGCCCTAATCTAAATAACCATAGGTGGTGGTAAGGAAAAAATTATGTGGGGCCTATCCCAATAGAAAGCATTCGATGATCTGAATCAGCGCTTGTGCTCTGCCCTAGTGCTTTCATTACCTGACCTGCAATAGCCCTTTGAGATCAAGACAGATGCTTCATGCTATGTTGTGGACACAACCATCACTTATCTCGACCACCCCGTGGCCTATCATAGTGATACACTATCATATGTAGTCCATAAGTACCCTACCTACAACAAAGAAATGTACTCCATTGTGAAAGCCTGTTGCGAGTGGAGGAATTACATCTTAAAGAAGGAGATATTCATCCACACTGATCATAATCCGCTGCAATTCATGTAGACACAAGGAAAATTGCAGAATGACTGCCATCAGAAGTGGTCCACCTATTTGTAGAAGTTCCACCTCAACATAAAGTATAAAACAAGAAGTACCAACTGGGTCATCGATTTCCTCAGTCGACCTCCAGTCACGACACTCACCAAAATTCTCGATTCTTGCATCCATGAGACCTCCGAATGGCCCCACCTCTATGAGACACATCCACACTTCGCCAACACCTACCAGATGTTGGGTGCAAACAAATCTATCACCAATTTCCATCTTCAGGATGGGCTACAATGCCATCTGGTCCATCTATGTGTTCCATCAAGCGAGCGAGCGAAGCTGATTTGGGAATCCCACTATAGTCAGGTGGCATGACACTTCGACGTGGAAAAGACAGTGCCAACGTTGTACCAAAATTTCTACCGGCCAAAACTTCGACAGGATGTCAGCAAGTATATCCGGTCCTGCACTGCATGTGCTATTGCCAAACTAGAATTAAGAAACAAGTCTTGTACACTCCTCTTCCTACTCCTGAAAAGACCTGGGAGTCCATCTCAATGGACTACATGTCGGGCCTTCCATTCACCAAGCGGGGAAATCACTATGTTTTTGAGGTTGTCGAATGCTTTTCCAAGATGCGATTATGGCCTCCTGGAAGAAGAGCATAACAATGGAGGCTAATTCCAAGCTCTTATTTGAACAAGTGTGGATCCACTTTGGTATCCCGCCAACCATTATCTCATATCGGGATAGTTGATTCCTTAGCACATTTTGGTTGAGCCTCTAGTCACTGTTGGACACCAATTTCACCAAGTCCACTACTTTCCACCCCCATATAGATGGCCAAACTGAGGTCATCAACCGAATGATCGTGCACATCCTGCGCATGTACAATTCCAAGCACCCTCGCATCAGGGATGAGAGTCTCCCCTAGGTTCAACACAACTACAACAAAGCCATACATAGTTCAACCAACCATAGTCCCTTTCAGGTGGGGTTGGGATTTCAACCATTGCATCCCATGGATGTTGCACTACCCCTTGTGGCCACCCAGGAATACTCGTCGCATGCTTCAATTGGAGTTGACAAAGCGACCAGGTTCATTGGGAGGATCCATCACATCCACCAACATGCTCAGGATATTTTACAAAAGTCCAATGCCAAGTAGAAACAACGCCATGATCAACATAGGGTGCCACAATAGTTTCAGGTGGGAGACAAAGTTTGGTTGCACTTGCAGAAATAATGCCGTATAGAGTCTCATCAAAAGTTTCTTCGACTTCGTTATGGACCCTACACCATCACCAAGGTTGTGGGTGACAATGATTTTGAGCTCAAACCTGACTGTATGGAATATACATCCACTGATAAGATCGTGGACACATAGGTCAAGGTAACTCTCCGATAGAGGATCTATCTTTATTGGGTTGTCAAAACAGATGGCTCCTGCACCAAGGCAAGTGGCTTACCCGGGGCCAAATTCAACAAAAATTTCTTCATATGATGAGGGAATTCAACGCAATGGAGAACATTGCTTCCTAAGGGGGGAGGATTGATCCAGGAGGATCTCAGTGTCCACCCACCTTGTCCAACTGGCTGAAAATAGTTTTTTGGCAGCTTACTATTTTTAGCAGTTTTTTTGGTTTTTGAACTTCTAGGGCCATTTTGAGGGCCTAAACCATGTTTTTTTGCAACCAGGAAACTCAAAAAATTCTAAAGACACTAATTGATCCCCTAAAATGAATATCCTCTTCAATACCTTTCCAACGAGCTATCGTGCTCCCTAAACGTATATCATATGTAAAAGTTACGACCCCGAGAAGTTGATGTACTAACTTACCCCAACTGAGCCCACATGACTTTTGGCGCTTCATCTCCTAAGGTTAGGTTTTTGGATGTCTAGGGTTTGGGCATTCATGTTTATTGTAAAAAGGCCTTCAGAGCCTCATTGTACTCATCTTCTTACGAATGATCGTAGCCGTCATATTTCTTCTCAGAGATAAGATGCCACCATTCTAGAAAGCTTGTTTCAATTTACATTTTACAGTTTCAACATACTTCTTATTTAATAGAAGTTCAGTTTGACTATAGCTCTATTGTTATTCACTATGTCTCTGTGTTAATATTATAAATTTGTGTTTTCATTTCATTCTGCTCATAAATCTGGATCACCTTTGAGGAGAAGAAACATATTCTTAACCACCTTACCCCGCTTTGGATTTGAACCTATGACCTTAGAGGAGGAGACACATGTTCACCCTTATCCTATATTAAGTAATCTACAACCCAATTCAATATGTAACACGTATCAAAAAATAATAAATAATAGTAAAACGTATAATTTCGATTAAAAAAAATTAGCAAAAAAACTTAAATCTATGTTAATTCTAGTGATTTTGAACCCGGTAAATAGGACTTCCAGGGAAATCACCCATCCCAAGACTCTTGTGGCTCAAGCGCACTTAACTATGGAGTTTTAACTTTTCCCCAAAATCAAGCCCACTTAGCTTGCTACCCCAGTTACAAAACCTTAGCAATTATTGTGCCTTATGAACTATTCAGTTAGAGTGCATTCACTCTTTTTGTTTAAGAATTGAGGGGTTTTGTGGTGCAACATATTAGATATAATTTTTGGAATTAACTGCGTAGAGTAAGTCATCACTCTATGATCCATATCCATGAGTATTAGTCACAACGGGTCAATAATTCTCATGATTTAAATAGTCTACTTAGCCCTCATTGCATTGGGTGATGCTCATAGGGGTGGAGAAGTGAGATTGAAACCAACAAAATGAATCGCATAGCATCAATGATCACTTAAGTGTGCATGAGCTAGAGACGTCTTAGGACGGGTGACCACCTAGGAAATCCTAGTTACTGGTTGCAAGCCCTAGAAATGATGATTGATGATATGCGATTCATTTCACTAGTTTCAACCCCACTTCTTCACCCTTGTGAGCATCACTCACTGCAATGACTGTTAAGTGGACTATTTAAATCATAAGAATTATTGGTTATTTGTAACTAATACTCATGGATATGGGTCATAGATTAATGACTTATTCTATGTAATGAATCCCAAAAGTGATACCTAATATGTTAGACTGCGAAAGCCCCTAAATTATTAAATAAAAAGAGTGAAAGGAGCTCTAACCGAATAGTTCATAAGGAACAATACTTGCTAAGGTTTTGCAAATGGGGTAGCAAACTAAGTGCACTTGATTGTGGGGAAAACTCCACAGTTAAGCTTGCTTGATCTAGAGGAGTCTTGGGATGGGTGACTACTCGAAAAGTCATGGTTATCAAGTGCAAGTTCCTGAAGTTATGATTGATGCTATGTGATTCATTTTGCTAGTTTCAATCCCAGTTCTTCACCCCTGTAAGCATCCCCCAATGTAATGAGTGTTAGGTGGTTTATTCAAATCATGAGAATTATTGGTCAACTGAGACTAATACTCATGGACATATATGTCATAGATTAAGGATTTACTCTATGTGCTTAATCCCAAAAATGATATCTAATATGTTGCATTGTAGAAGCCCCTAGATGTTTAAATAAAAAGAGTGAAGGGAGGAATATCTAACTAGATAGTTTGTAATTTGAAATACTTGCTAAGGTTTTGTAAATGGGATAGCAAGCTAAGTGCACTTGATTGTGGGGAACACTCCACTCCACAATTAAGCACGTTTGAGCTAAAAAAATCTTGGGACTATTCAAATCATAAAAACTACTAATACTTGCTAAAATTTTATAAATTGAATATCAAGCTAAATGAATTAATATTTATAATAATATTATAATATATGAGTTAAAAAAATTAATAACCTTTTATAACATATATTATTCAAAAGAATTATTTAAAACTATTTAAAAACGATAAATTAATATGTATAATTAAATTGTTAACCCTCACAAAAAAAAATAAAGAACTAAAATGAAATTTATGCACTTGAATTTTAAACTATATTATTAATAACCTTTTATAACATATATTATTCAAAAGCATTATTTAAAATCCATAAATTAATATGTATAATTAAATTGTTAACCCTCACAAAGAATATAAAGAACTAAACTAAAATGAGATTTATGCACTTGAATTTATGATGCATACACAGCCTATGATGAATAAATTATTTATAAATCTCAAGCTCATCTGTAATATTCCCTATCACGTTCCTGGTTAAGAAGGGACATAGCTGAGTCCTACTTTAATTAATTTTGCATTCTGACTTACCTGTGTTGCTTGCTTCTGTTTATAAATATAATTATACTTCGTAAATCTTTTTAAAAAGTATTGGTAATGATCCATTGATATCAAATAACCAGGGCACTCGATCATAATCATCTCACGGGACCTTTGCCAGACTTCTCTCATTTAACGATGTTGGAGAGACTGTAAGTTTCTTGTAAACATAATTTTTTTTTGACATTATCGTTCATTTAAACTTTCCCCAAAATTTTCTCAAAAGATTGGTTATCAACCATTTTCTATTGATGTAGACATTTACAAAACAACAGCCTGGACGGAAGTTTTTCAGACTGGATATCTGAACTTAAAAACCTTAAAGAATTGTAAGTCTTTTTATTATTATTTTTTTTAATGCAAATTTTACTTTTTATTAATTTTTAATTTCTATGTGAATATCACAGGTTTATTGATGTGAATATGACAGGTTTATAGAAAATAACAATTTCAGTGGTGAAATTCCTCCTCAACTTCTTTACAACCCTTTCTTGAAAATCAAGTAATCACATATCTATTTTATATATCTTATATTGAATACAAAACAAGATTTTGATGTTTTGAATTTTCTTTCATATTTCTTATAATAACCCATTATTATTAATCCAGTTGAAATTCTAATTATTCTTATTGAAAATCTCTTTTTTTTGGTGTGTACCAGATTCTCTGGAAACCCCTACTTATCTATTCCACCGAATCCTAACAACAAAAAATTGAGGAAACAGCTTGTCTTCGGAATAACACTCGGCGGAGTTGTAATCATGGGTCTATCGTTGATAGCGGGTATTTTTGTGTATTGCAAGAAGAAAGAGTGCATCACAACTGAAAGCAATGGGGTGGAAAATGTTGTGCGTCACAACGAATGGACTGACGCAACTGAAAGCAATGGGGTGGAAAATGTTGTGCGTCACAACGAATGGACTGACGCAACTATTATGGTACCAAGTTCAACAAAGTCTTGTGCCTTCACTCTAGATCAGATGACGACTGCCACAAAAAATTTCAGTGAGAATATCGGAAAAGGGGGTTTTGGATCTGTGTTCTTTGGTAAATTGCTGGAAGGAAAGGAAATAGCCGTAAAAGTTCTCTACTTGTTCTCTAGACAAGGAATTCACCAGTTCTTGAATGAGGTAATTCTGAGATTCTTAAACCATGTAATATTCTTCCATTTGGATAGAGTATCAAAGTTTAGTTTCTAGCTGCAATCTCGTAATGTCTTTAACCATATTCACACATAACCATGTCTAGTAAAATTCATTACCCTCAGTTCATTTGATTAACAGATTGACGTTCTTTCGAGAGTACATCACGAGAACTTAGTGACTTTACTGGGCTACTGCAATGAATGCAAAAAACTTATGATCATCTACGAGAACATGTCCGGAGGGTCCTTAAGGGACCGCCTTTATGGTATATATATTTATCATAGATATGTTTGCTTGAGTGGGTGAAAGAATAGTGAAGATAACAAATTCTGATTTAGTTCTTCTTTCCTTTTCCAACTCCTAATGCAGGTTCGGAACTACATTGGAAAACAAGGCTCAAAATAGCTTTAGACGCAGCACAGGATAGTTTGTTCATTTTCCGGTCTGATGTACATTTTTGGAATAGAGTAGATGCCTACTTTAAACTTCAAAAGCAAAACAAGACTTAACCATTTTTTTCATATTCTATCTTTTTAAGGAAATTAATGCATAACCATATCTCTGTCATTTCTATTCGAAGGATTGGAATACATGCACGTAGTTTGCACCCCGAAGATTATTCACAGGGATGTGAAAACATCGAACATTCTTCTAGACAGCAATTTAAAAGGAAAACTTGGTGACTTTGGTCTTTCAAAGATATGGATTGATGGAGAGGGTTCTCATGTTAGCACTGTGGTGAAAGGAACTATAGGATACCTTGATCCAGAGTATATCACATACATAACTTGCACTCTTTATTGACGTTCAAGGAATTGTGTTTGTTGTAGAATCACACTTTTTCATTTTCGTTGGCATTCTTAGCTCAGATTTTCTTTCGGTTTTGTTTAACAGATATTTTAACACTCAAAGGTTGACTGACAAGAGTGATGTGTATAGTTTTGGAGTTGTTTTGTTAGAGATTATATGCGGTAGACGACCTATAGATGCAAATCTATCTGTAGACCAATTAAATATCATTCAATGGGTGAGTAATCTGATCATTAATCTTAAATAATATTAAAAACGCTTTGTAGTGCATAATATTGATGTGCATATTTACAGGCTACACCTCTCGTGGAGATGGATGCAATTCCTGGCAAAATAGAAGAAATCATTGACAGAAGGTTGGGTGGAAATTACAACATAAAATCCCTCACCCTTGTTGCCAAAGTAGCCGTCAGATGTGTTAAGGCTGAATCCTCTTGCAGGCCGGCTATCAGTGAAGTAGTTGCAGAGCTAAGGGAGGCTATCAAACTTGAGGAAACTTACAGCAGTATTTCTAATGTAATTCCAGAAGTTCACAACATTGTGGATCTGGACGGGAAGCAGAGTGGATAGCCCATATCCCATTACAAAACGATACATGTATAGTGGTTTCTACACGCATGAAAAATCATACAAGCTATCTGCCAAGTTGCAAGTGCAAATAGTTTGACATCTAGTCATTACCTGAAAGCAATGCAAACTAGTATGGATTATTTTAAGCTCAAATGGATTATTTTAATCTCAAAGATCTCTAGGAGGTACTATACTACAGATTCCATTGTTCCTTTGTCAAAACTACAAATCTCTAAAAACAATGTAACTAGGGAAAATACTAACCAGTTCAAAACAGAAAAGACAAAATTAGCATGCACTCAATGCAGAATACCAGCTCCTATGCATAACCAATTTAGCTAAATTTACACCAAGATACGATAAAACAAACATCCAAAATCTTAAAATAAATCTAAAGTTAGTTGTGTTATTCATCGAAAAACATGGCATCTCCTAACCAAGTTTTCTAGGTGTGTCACGTCAACCTTAATACCACTTGCTGTATTTTAATCCAATTTCAAACAAATCCCGCAAAATTTAAGAAAAAACATTTCAAGAAAAAAACGACTGAAATTCTACCGAGAGACTCAGATCAGCTCTTTATAAAAGAATCATACTGGCTACATTCAGGATCTTCCCATGGCCTTGAGATCTGAGTACAGCGTCAGGTTTTCCACTCTAAATTGAAAAGTGCACGGAGAATGGTTTGTGTTCCCAAAGCGCGGTGACGGTGGTTATTACAGACAACCGTCAGATCTCACCAAAATGAACTATGTTGCCAGGAAACTGAAATTCTGAAATTCTGCCAAAATATGTGATCCTTTATCATTACAAAAGAGATGTATAGCGTTTGTCGATCTCGATGGATCGTTGTGATCGTTTTCTTTTCCTTATTTAATATTAACTTTAACAATTTAAAAAGAATTGGTGTGCTCTTGAAAGGAGGGAAGATAGCGTTGTAAGCGTTGAAGGGAGTCAAGTGGGACATAATAATGCAAGTGAAGCGTTGTAAGTTTCTTGGATGTTGATTTGCATCGTATATTTTTTCAGTCGTTTAAAAGCAAATCAATTTATTTTTTCCCTCATATTTCTCAAACGCAATTGAGAAACTTGAAAGATACCGCTAAAATGAAATTGTACCTGTTTAAAATAGGAAAGATTTCTCTCACTAAATACATAATATACTCTTATGAGATTTGTACATAAGTCTTCTTACTCGTACTCGCTTTTTAAAGGAGTAGCTCGAACTCAAATCAGAGCCAACCTACATAATTAGTAATTTTAATACTTTCAACCGAAAGGGAGTTGTCAAAGGAAGGTGACCTCATAAAAAGCACTAGAAAGGGTATAATTTATCGAGTGGAATGGATTACAATTGTTCTCTAGCAAATTATGAACCCATTGCCATTGCCTTAGTTTCCTTCAATGCCTAGGCAATCCTCCCAGAAAATAGACATTGGGCTTAACAAGTGGGGAGTTTGGTCCAACTCTTTTATTAAAAATGCTTAAAATTTTAATGTTAGAGTAGTGTTAACATAAAGTTAGGGTAATGTTAACATCAAGTTAGATAATTGATGTTAGATAATTAAGTAAATATTTTTGAAAGCTTAAAAAGAGTATATTAATTTGCTATAGGTATTCATATGTCCTATTTCAATGGGAGCTTTGAGGATGTGATTGAAGAAAAATTAGTAGATTATTTTGAGGATATGGAGGAACTCTTATTAAAGTGATTTTTAATTTAAGAGAGGAGCTAGTCCAAATTTCAAAAGGGTCTAGGACTTACAATACTGAGTGATTTTTAATTTAAGAGAGGATCAAGTCCAAATTTCAAAAGCGTATACAATTTACAATAATGAGAATAACAAAGGTAGGGGATCCCAAATCTAAACATTACCTTAGACCGTTTTTAATCATTTGGTGGAATACTAAAAAGGAGGAAAGGACATAGCTTTTACTATGAGCAAGTGGCAAACCATCAATTTATGGTGATGATGTATACAATCAAAAGGAAATTATAAAAAGGAAACTATAAAAAAAAAAAGACTTGTGACACTTTGCAGAAGGCAATAAGGATGCAGACGAAAGCATGGAATCTCTTAGATGGAGGGAGACGATTATATAATTCCAAAAGAAGAGCATGCATTCATGCATGAAGCAAGGATTAGGAGGGAGCTAATCCTAAATAATATGATCCATCAAGGATTATGAAGTATCTATCCATGCTCACATTGATGGAAACAACCATGAAAAATAACACGTGTTCAATTTGAATTTAGAAGAAGTCTTCTTTGAAAAGAAGCCTTAAAGTATCCCTGGTTGTCCATCCACATCCATGATCCTATGATGAGAGGAAGAAGTTGGAATCTTCAGGG
The DNA here is from genome assembly GCA_009831015.1 of Picea engelmannii. Classification (NCBI taxonomy): domain Eukaryota; kingdom Viridiplantae; phylum Streptophyta; class Pinopsida; order Pinales; family Pinaceae; genus Picea; species Picea engelmannii. Next base: position 545,467 of record ML778969.1, read on the forward strand.
CATGGAATCTATAGAAAACTCCATGGACCCAAGATCTAAAGAGAAACATGAGGAAGAACATGAAGATTCCAAGAGAGAAAGAAAAGCCAGAACAACCAGTCATTATATCAAGAATCACAAGACTACCAGCTTGGTCTGAACTCACTAGAAGCAATCAAGCAGAGGAAATGGAAGTTGTGATGAAGAATAGTGAATGGAAGACTTATGAGTGGAAGCATTGCGAGATCCAGAACTAAAGGTTCTCTGAGATGGAGGGAGAGGACTATGATGATAGCTTGTTCCAGTAACCAGATATACCTCTACCTGATCCATTATATCTCCTACAATATCCATGGGTTGGAGTTTACATCAGATGAATGTAAGGACTGTTCTCCTCAACAGAGTAATTGAACAAAGAAGTGTATGTAGAGCAACCTCAAGGTTTTGAGGTATACCAGAGAGAGACTCTTGTATGCAGATGGAAGAAGACAACTTGGTGTAGAGCCTCCAATGGACAATAGAAGCATGGTGAAAATTTTATATAACAGAGGTATTGTATCAAAATGGTTACTCGAAAGTCCACGATGATGGATTGTTAATCCATGACAAACTATCATGATGACAAAAGAAGTGCCACTTGGATATGTTCCAGTTTGAGCCTTTCCACGATGTCATGAGCTAGCATGAAACAAAAGAGTTGAATTCAACCATGATATATTGCAATGATCGAGAGATATATGAAGCCTTCAAATAAAACCAGTGTTCCAGAAAGACCGAAGTACATTGAGATCAAGCATTACATTCTCCGTGATGAGGTCTAGAAAAGAGAATTGGTTCTCCAATATATCTCCGTAGATGAGCAGATAAGCAGATATTTTGGTAAAGCCTCTCTCCAAGATGAAAAAGTTTTCGTACTCAAGAAACAAGTTGGAGCTCGTGGGGACAAATTCCTTTTTGAAAAGGGAATATATGACTCCCATGTTGGGAGGGAGAACTGATGTGTTATTGATTTATGGACAGTTCAAAAAATGGTCCAGGATGAGCAGTTCCTATACAGTTTGGAAAGTGGTTTGAGATTTCTGATGGACAGGCATTTCGAGTTTGGAAAATGGTCCAGATCGGATGGTCATTTTTGTAATGAAAATGGTTTGATAGATTGTTGATGTACCATAGAAAACAATTCCCCTTGTGGATAGTGTGGGGGAATAGTCTAGGACAGTCTTTATTCTTGACAGTCACTCTCAGTAGTAGAAAGTAGAATGGTCTGCCTTGTCGGGCAGTCATTCTTTCGAAGTTCATAGTTGTGAGAAATTTTGAAGAATGGTCCTTTTTGGAGGTTGGTGTAGGACAATCGTTTCCTTAGGAAATGGTTTGGATAGTCATTCCCTAGGGCATACTCATTCTCTCCAGGTTGCACTTTGTTTAGTGCTGGAGGAATGGCCCATTTAGGTGAATCATCCAGGTTCAACAATCAGGGACATGCATTCCCTAGGGTAGACTCATTCTCTCCAGGTTGCACTTTGTTTAGTGCCAGAGGAATGGCCCAGTTAGGTGAATGGTCCAGGCTCATAAATTAAGACAGTTATTCTTGTATGCTTGAGAAGAATAGTCCAAATAGCTCATGGCTGATGTTTTACCTTTTGAGGGAAGATTCTCTTCGAGATCTCATAGATGTGAGTGGAAGAATGACTCAGTTTATATCATGATATTGTTTTTCTGTGCAGGTTGATATCAAATGATATGATTTCTATGGAGACAGTATGTCTCTAGATAGTAGATGTATGCTACTGTGGTGGATGTGTTCCAATGGTTGTGACTATGTGTCACTAACTAAGTAGATGTGTGCTACTTGGTGTGGTAGTGTACCACTGGATTGTAGTTGTGTACTATTATGGATAGACATAGTTGTGCTCTATTGAATGACAATGTTCTGATTGCCATTTAGACTATGAGTAGTGTTGAAAATTATTATCAGATAGATGGATAGTCAATGTGCTAGTGGACATACATTCTCCAGGCGGAAAATGGTCCAGGACATTTATTCTTCTAGAACGTATGCCCGTATTAGAAGAATAGTCCTTATAGCCCATGGTGTGGCTTCCAACATTTGTTGGAATAGTTATTCTTCTAGGACATATGTCTGGATTAGAAGAATGGTTCTTATATCACTCTTTGGAGTGAGTGACCTTTTCAGCATCATGCCTGATTACTCAGATGGAGTATGGTTTCGAGAGATGATGCAGTCGATGCTGTCAGATGACACTGATAGTGATGATGGTGCTCGTGATATAATCATGAGATAGCGTGTATGGTTGTGATGATGCTACAGGTTGATTGGTATGTTTTTGCTCAAGACCATTGCCTTCAATACCTCCCTATCTAAGAGGGAGTGTTGATATTATGGTAACTGTGGGAGGTATTTACATCCACGTGTAACCCTGACGAGAATAGAATATTCCGGAAAGAAAGAAGAAACCTTAAAGCATTAAACTTAACCCTAGAAGACAAGTTGGCTCAAGGGAATAATTGATATTAAGTATTTAACATCCAGAATGAGAAGTCGACCTAGACAGCTTAGGAAAACAATACAAATACAAGTAGCCAGACCTCATTTTATAACAAACAACTCGAAAATTTAACTGGGAAGTGGTGCGCACTGTAGAAACTGGGCAAGTGTGCAATTCTGGGGAGCAGCTGCAACTGACAATTACTGCAATCTGTATTTCTGGTTTAAGCTTGGACTTTCTATTGGTTATGGTTGGACTTTCTGATCATTCTTGGTTATATTTATGCATTAGTCGTGGTTAACTATTGGTTTGATTTTGGAATCATTCTATGTCAAGGTTAAAGTGCTCGGGGGTGGCTTCGGCCTATGGTTGGGTGACAATATTGTTATATTGTCTATGGTTAAACAAGCACATTCGTTACTTTCTAAGAAAAAGGGTGAATAACCAAGAAGGCAGAACTTGGAAGATGAGGAGAGTAGGAAGAATTATGTGGCTCTGAGGAAAATGAAGAGGGGTGAGCTCCCTCAAGGATCCAAGTCGCTCAACATGGGAAGACTTGTGCTACCTTGAGGTGGATTCAGTGGATAGAGTTGGGCGAGCTTCTCTTGGGATGATTTTGGTAAAGTTTGGAAGCACAGGTCTATTGGAGGCATGTGTGAGGTAGAACTGAAATCTATGAAGTTTGCGGAAACAAAGAGATAGCACGTATGTGGTCGAGGGCACGTTTGAGATGCATTGCAGGAGGTTGTGGAGACGGTTGCAATAGAGAGTTTTGGTGAAAAATCTGTGTATGAGTACCTTGGTGAGGTGAGGTGAGTTGGTTGACTCTACCCATGTTGTAAACTCAGTCGGTAGTGCTCATGTTGTAATTGTTTTGCAATAACAAATACTTAGATTGGTGTTAGGCATGGTTTGTGTCGCCCGCACTATATCTATGTTTCTCTTGTCTCTTTTGTTGTTGTTCTCTTGGTTTCTCATGCTCATGGATGTATGCTTAAAAATGATTAAGTGTTAAAGTTGTTAAAATATGTCTAAGTATACAAGAGTTTCACTAGAGTAGGACTGTGACTTGTCAGTATCCTAAAACAGAGTATGGGTATGCTCTAGGTGAAGAAGTGTAGTTCGGATGAAGTATCCTTGGTGTTGCCAAAAAACCAAGTGAGAAACGTCGTGGTGTTGCACGCCCTCTAGTGATGTACGGTCATAAGATTCAGATAGATACATTATGGGGACATGACAGTAAGCACTATAGGATTAGAGCACATTTTGATCATGCAATAAGATCAATGAATATTTTATTTTACTACACCATTATCTTGGAATCAACTTGGTTTCCAAATTCCTTGCATATGCACTTCTTCCATTCACTTGTAAATAAAAAGGAATACAATGATATGCCTATAACCTATAGTTATACTGAACCCATAAAAAACAATGATTAACACCTCTCTTTTCCATTTCAAGATTAAGATCACCGAGTTCTCAAAATTTGACATAGTTCAATTATTCATAGTCTAAATACATGTTATGTAATCTTTTGCAATTTTGGGACATATGTCTCTTTGCCTGTATTAGTCATCTCCACTCTTTCTACATTTTATGTTCTAAGACACAGAAACATTGCCACCATGTAACTCTTGTTGATTTAAACATTTAATCCTCCACTTTATCAAATCAAATCTTAAGATTACTAAACTAAGTAAAACATTAATGAGAAAGTTTAATAAAATAGAGAGCTAGCTAAAAATAAAAACAAAAAAACAACTTTTAAGAACTCACAACCCAACACACCAAGTGACCCAATTCAACCCATCACAAGTCTCCATAGACATCATCCATCACCCCACCCTAGGCTCCAAATCTTATAGCAATCATTACCCTAGAGCGAATCGAATTTGAGAAAAATGGCAAATAACTAGAAGACAAAAAACAAAACATAAGTTAAACTATATCTCAAGTTGGACAGGTTGGATTGACGATTGTACAGGGAATTGGTCTAAGCAAGAGATGTCCCAAAGGGACTTCATAATATATCTTTTCTCTTGTTTGGTCCAAGTTTGAATTAAAAAAACTTACCAAATTACCAATTACATTGATATAATATGAACATCTATTTATATAGAATTGTAGTCTTTTTCTCTCTTTCTCTTTATATAATAAAATGTAGTCTATACAAATTTTTATTATTTTATTTTATTATGTTAATATTTTATTATTTTAATATTTTAGTATTAGTGTGCTTTTTTTTCTTTTTTTTTTTATATAAATAAAATATAGTCTATACAAATTTTTATTATTTTATTTTATTATATTAATATTTTTATTATTTTATTTTATTATTTTAATATTTTATTATTGTTTTAATGTATTATGTTGCATGAACATCTTCTCATACTAAATAAAACCATTTTAAATAAAAAACAATATACTTTTAATATATAATATACTTTTAATAATCTATAATATATATAAAAAAATAATATATAAAAAAAATAACAAACATAAAGAACAATAATCATAACAAAAGTATTACTCATAAAATATTCAATTCATAATTATACTATCATACCATAAATAAACTCAATACCAATAAAAACATTATAATAATAATCTTATCATAATATTAATATTAAAATATATTAATTTTAAGTTTTGTTTAAACATTAAATTTTTTTTAACTTTTTCACAAGAATAATCCTAAAGATACTGAAATTATAAAAACTCAATCATTAAATAATAGAGTTTCAACAATTTTTAACTAATTTTCAATAAAAATTGATTGAAAAATATACCCTAATTTTTTTTTAACTACACCTTAAAATTAAGGCAAAATATTAATAATAATATGTTACATTCACAAATAACTTTTTTTTTTTAAATACCATATTTTATCCCTCTACGAATTGCAACAACTAATTGACTTTGAATTGTAAAACAATAAATGTGATGCGTGGCATGCAAGACATTTTCTCAGTTGAGAAAGTTCTTCAAATCTATAATCGACGAGGCACATGTGAAGCAGGAATTATATGGTCTGTGATTTGATATATGAAGTAGCTTCAACTATTGCGTATGCCTTAACGACTGAAATAATGCGAATGTGATATTTTTTCTGAGTTTGAAAGTTCCACGAATCTATAGTCTAACATGACACGCATTGTATGGTCTGTGGTTTGATATATTAATTGACTTCATGTATTGCGTATAGTTTTCGGCAGCCACCGACTGCAGTCTTCCTAGATTCTGATAATCTGCTCGACACGCATTGTATGGTCTGTGGTTTGATATATTAATTGACTTCCTGTATTGCGTATAGTTTTCGGCGGCCACCGACTGAAATAAGCCGACTGCAGTCTTCCTAGATTCTGATAATCTGCTCGACATCCTATAGCCAAAGCATGAGAAGAATGTGCCTCCATGAATGTGAAAAGATATACACTTGGTCCCTATGAAATTGGGTTTTTTTAAATAAAACTGGCATTTTCTCCCTCCACGAGTCGTACCAACCAAACAACTTTCAACAACAAAAAATGGACCTTCATTGGGAGCATTGGGAGACTATTCTCTATTTTTTGGTTTGAAAAATTCAAATTTCAAATACTCACTTAATTAATTATTATCTGAGTTATTAACAATATTTTATTTATATGTGTCTCTTAGGTGTAGGATAGTCTGTGATGGAGTGCGATCCCCTGGTAATTTTGATGCCCCTGAGTAGCAGTTTCTCAACTACAGGTTAGTTCCACAAATCAAAGACAAATTAATAATATATATATATATATATATATATATATATATATTTAAATATTAAATTATTTTTTAATCTCTAGATCCATATTAATCTCATATTTAACAAGTTTATAGAAAAATTAAATATCTAAAATGTAAATATTTTTTCAAATTATGTTCTAAAGGAAATTTGAGTCTAAATAGATTCCATCATTTTAAGCACTTGATAAATTTGATGTTAAGATAAATCTATGTTAATAACAATAAAATAATTATAATTAAATAAATTATAACAAATCAAATCTATAAAAAAAAAATAATAATAACTAATAATTTAAAACTATATAATAATCTAATATACTTATAATAATATATAAAAACCTAAAAAAATAAAATATAACATACCTATAATATATTAATAACAATAATAATAAATTTAAACTACCATATCATATAATAAATCTAGTTAATATATTAAAATAATATATTGATTTTAATGATATTGACTATAAATCTAGTTAAAAACTACTCTAGATCCATGTTAATCTCATATTTAACAAGTTTATAGAAAAATTAAATATCTAAAATGTAAATATTTTTTCAAATTATGTTCTAAAAGAAATTTGAGTCTAAATAGATTCCATCACTTTAAGCACTTGATAAATTTGATGTTAAGATAAATCTATGTTAATAACAATAAAATAATTATAATTAAATAAATTATAACAAATCAAATCTATAAAAAAAAATAATAATAACTAATAATTTAAAACTATATAATAATCTAATATACTTATAATAATATATAAAAACCTAAAAAAATAAAATATAACATACCTATAATATATTAATAACAATAATAATAAATTTAAACTACCATATCATATAATAAATTTAAACTACCATATCATATCATAGTATATGGTATACTTATAATACAAATTAATATATCCATGAGGTATAGACCAAATGGTTTGCGTGGGGTTTAGCCCCCATCATCAAGTCACATATTCAAACTTCAAGAGGAGGGGTTGAAGATGGGAGCAATTTGTAGGGATTTTATTAGAAAAATGATAGTCATAAAAATTAATTAAAATATTACTTATAAAAAAATATTCAAATCATAATACTACTATCAAAATCATATTAATAATAAAAATAATTTATAACAAAAATATATAAATTATAATCTAATAGATAATAAAAAGTAATAATACAAATGTGACATTAATAAGATACACTCATAAAACACAAAATTAAAGATTATCATATTTTTGTTAAATATTTTTTTGGTTATGAAGTTCAATGTGTGCATGAATGTAAGATGAGATTTTTTCCATATGCAAAGTTTGTAGAAGAATTTAAAAACTTTTGAGCTAAGAATTTTGTAGTTTTAAATTTCAAATCTAATGTTTGAGTTGAGATTTATGTAAAAGAAATTTGATATTAGATTCTCCACAACCTTTGAGTTCTAGAGTAGAGTTTAGAGTGAGTGATTGTATGAAAAATTATTGAAAACTTGCCCCATCAAATGGAATATTTTGTAGAAGATTTCAAAAATCTATGAGTTGAGAATTTTATGCCCTTACATGTCAAATTTAACCCTTAAGCTAAGAATTTTGTGGGAGAAATTTGAAATCCTACATTCTAATATTTATATTAGTGTTCTTAAGCTCAATTGGTAGCTTTATATTAGTGTTTTTGTATAGTTTTGGTAAAGGGGATTTATTTAGCAACTCACTTTTTTTCAAGAAATAATCTCACCCCACCCTCACACACTTAAGCTAAGAATGATGGTATAGGTACCATGCCAACCCTCATGGACCTTTACCCTTTCTTCCCTAGAATTTTTAGATGAAAGGTGAATTGATTGTCAATAGTATGGACAACTCGTAATCCCAAAGTTCATGATGAGATTTGATCTCATACCTCTATGGAAATCAAAATTACCCTATGAAATCATACATGATTGTTAAATATGCACAATAGCCAAGCCAATACGTTCAATAATGTAGGCTAGTTGGCACAAAAATATAAAAATAAAATAAAAACTAAAACTAAGTTGCTACGTGGATCGCGCTTAAATTGAGTCATGTGTCACCATGATCCTTTGGTATGTTCCTACACATCTTGCACAGGCTTCAGATATGTGATCATGAGCTCCCACTCATCATTTCATTATTTGAGCTAAAGGTGCTTGTCTACCTCAGAAACAACTAAGGGTACTCATCATTAGATTAAGGCATTTCATCAATTTTAAAAAATAAGTTCCCTCTCCTCACCCTCGTAACCAAGTTCTTCCTATTTATAAAAGAAATGGACCTAAATATACCTCTAGATAGATTCATTGGAAGGAACACATCTCGACAAATGTTGGTTAGTTGACTTTGGGTACGAACCCGTATGGTTTTTTGGTTGGTTTTGGATTTTTTGTTGACAGATGAGCCAATGAGAGTTATATAGATTCAAAAATCTCCTTTTTCATTTATGCATCAAGGGTCAAATCAAGGTATCACATCCAATATCACCTAAATCAAGGTGATGCCTAAATCTCTTTCCCTACACCATATCACACCTAAAGTCACTTTTCCCATGATATAATGTGTATCACAACTAATTTCTCTTATCTGCAAAACAACAAAGTATCACATCTCATCCATTTTTGGTCGCGACACATCGCATCACACTCAACCTTTGCACTTCCTCAAATTTTCCTTCATTGCAACAAAGGGAATTCTTTGTCACATTTTCTGAAACTTTCTTTCCTTGAGATTTATCACATGAACCCAAATTTTCCATTCACACGATGTATCACTCATAAGATTACTTTTAATGTGGAATATAGCACTGCAACAATATTTCTATCTCTACGAAACATTGCATGAGACCAAGATTTCCTCCTTTGCAGTGTATCACACCAAAATTTATTTTCTTGCAATATTCCACGTTGCACCAAAATTTATTTTCATATGATACCTTTATTTGACCCTTGATTTATTGCATGATATTTTTTGTGCAATACACCTTTAAGGAAAAAAATTTCTTCACATGCAACATGTCACACTGAAAGTGATTTTCTTAGTAACATGTCACGAAAATGGGAAGTTTGTGTGCATGTCTGGAAATGTATCACACGAAAATAAATTTTGGTGCAATACACCACAGAGGAGGAAATCTTGGTCTCATGTGACATGTCGTAGAGACATAAAGTTTATTGCAGTGCGATATGTCCCACTAAAACTAATCTTATGAGTGATACATCACATGAATGGAAACTTCATGTTCATGTGATACATCGTAAGGAAAGAAAGATTCATAGAGTGCGGAAAAGAATTCCCTTTGTCATGATGAAGGAAAGTTTGAGTACGTGCAGAGTTTAAGTGAAATGTAATATGTTGCATAGAAATACACTTTGGAGTGATGCAATGTGTTGCAACAAAAAATGGGTGATATGTGATACATGTTGTGTCACAGATAAAGATAAATTAGATGTGATACATATTGTGTCATGGGGGGAAAAGTGACTTTAGGTGTGATACGATGCACGGAAAGAGATTTTGGGTGTGATACGACATAGGGAAAATGACTTTTGGTGTGACATTTTTGGAAACTTTGTTTATCGTATTCCTTTATTATTTGTGTGTGAAAAATATTCTTATACACTATTTCACATCAATTGAAACTTTCAGTGCAATGTGTCGCACCTCAAAAAACTCGTTTCTATACTTGACTTGTCCATAATGACCTTCGATATGTGTAAGTAGAAGGTTCAAACTTTGCTCAAAAGACCTTAGATTAATTTTATCAATTTAAGATTTCCCAATATTCGGGTGTTTGGTATTTGTTTTTCATGACAAGAGTAGAAATTCATTATAGCTCTCTAATATCCCCTTATAGTTATGTGCTCTAGCATCATTGACCACTATGTAAGTTCAAGTGATTTAATGCCACAAAAATTTAGATTTATTTTCTTTCAAACTAGTTTTTTCATTCCCCTTTTCCTTGTTCTATAGTGTGATAGAAAATAATACCCTACAAATAGAAAAAATAGTAAATGAAAGAATGGAGCAATTGAGAGTAATAGGAATAGATAAGACACCTTAAGACTGCCTATGTAATCACATTATGTAGATAAGTTTACAGACTTAAGTGTATTATGTAGATGTGTTTAATCAGTCTTTTAGAATAAAACAATATGAATCAAAATTGAGAAGCATACTTCTTTTTATTATAGCCTAAGGAGGTGGAATATTGATTTCCTGATTTGACATTTAGAGAACAACTAGCTAAGAATGAAACAACACATACACTAATACAAATAGAAAGGCCACATATAAGCTAAGTCTCTTTATGAGGGAGTGTATTGACCCCAAACTTAGTTCATAGTTTTTATTTATTTTTTAATTTAGTAAAAAATACTAAACCACATAAAAAAAAATTGTCATATCAATATTTTGAACTAATAAAATAATAAATAAATAGTTTTATAGCCCAACTAAAAATTATATTTTCATTTATGAAAGTGGTAAAGTATTTATTTTCATTTATAAAAATAGTAATACCATAACAAATTGTGAAAAAATCATTTTTTTAAAATTTTGATGTATTTTTTAATTTTTGAAAAAACTCTCAAACCAAAGAAAATCAGTCATATCCTGAAATTGAAATATCATATAATGAAATTTTGAAAAATATTTTATAATAATAAAATATTTAATTTAATATCATATCGTGAAATCGAAATATTATATTTTAAAAATTTGAAAAATATTGTATGATGATGAAATATTTAATTTAATATAAATATTTGAAAAAAAAATGAAACAAGGCAGAGGCAGGCAAGGTATAACAAAATCTCCCTTCTATCCTATCCTCGTTCTACAACGATGACTAGACTTCTGTAAAATTTTCGACTATCCAAAGCAACCTTAAAAAATGCTATGAGCAGTATCGCCAAAACCGCTTCAAAATCCTCAAGTTTCAATTTGACAGTAGTTATTTTTTCTCTGCATGGATTGAACTCCTGAAACTATTATAATTTTTCTCATGATGCCCCCCCTCCAGGCATAATACATTTAAAAAAAAAAATCTTGTCAGTAGGTCACGACAAATCCGTCAACTTTTAAAATGCCTGGAAGTCAAATCTTTGTATCTTTCTGTGATAAGTATACAAATTCCAAGATGACAATCTTGATCATAGATTCGAGAAGTCCATTCACTCCTGTCAGTCCGTTGTTGAAAATCCCATGGTCTCTATGAAATTGGCGTTTTCATAATGTTAATAAAATTGGCATTTTCTCCCTCCACGAGTCGCTGAAAATCCCATGGTCTCTATGAAATTTAATTTCAGATTATTTTTCAAATTTCTTTATATGTAAACTTTTTCTCAAATTACATTTTAAAAAAAAATTGCATTTCAAGAAATTTAATCATTTTTCACATTTGGTAAATCTAAGATTAAAATAAATCTAAACTAATAATCAAATATCTATAATATTAACAATAAAATGATTATAATACTAACAAATCTATAAAAAATTAATAATAAAAAATAATAATTTAAATCTTAATAATCAAATATATATAAAATTAACAATAAAATAATCATAATAATATATGAAAATTTAATAATAAAATTTAATAATTTAAAACTACATAATAATCTTGATTATATATATATATATATATATATATATATATATATATATATATATATATATATATATATATATATATATATAAATTCAAAATATTAATAACCATGATAATAAAGTTAAAAAAAAAACTATATATTATATACTTATAATAAAAAATAATACACCTAAAACTACAAACCAAATGAAAAATAACAAAAATATTACTCATATAAATATTTAAATCATAATAAAATTATCAATAATAAAAATTATATCATAATATTATAATTAATATATAAATTATAATATTATAATTAAAATATATAAATCATAACAATATATTTATAATAATAAATTTAAAAGTCAAAATATGTATAATGAACTTAAAATAAAAATTAATATACCTAAAAATACAAAATTATAAACTAGATGAATGAAAAATAAAAAGTAATTAAAATATTACTCATAAAAATATTCAAATCATAATAATATTATCAAAAATTTTAGTGATAATAAAAATCATATCATAATATTATAATTAAAATATATAAATCATAACTTAATAATAAAAAATAATTATAAAAAAAATATTCAAATCATAATAATATTATCAACATTTTATTAATAATAAAAATCATATCATAATATTATAATTAAAATATATAAATCATAACTTAATAATAAAAAGTAATAATACAAAGGTGAGATAAATACCATACACTCATAAAAACCTTAATCACCTTCAATATAAACAAATAGATAATAAAAAATAATAATACAAAATTTTATTATTAATAAAAACCATATCATAATATTATAATTAAAATATATAAATCATAACTAAATAGATAATAAAAGCAATAATACAAAAGAGAGATGAATAAGATACACTTAAAAACCCTAAACATAAATGGAAAAACACAAAATTAAAAATGATTAGAGTCTATTTAATTTAATAGAAATATAAAAAGATTAAGATACACTTATAAAAACTCTAAAAACAAAAGGGAAAAAAAACACAAGATTAAAGATGATCACACTTTATTTAATAGAAATATAAAAAGAGTAATGGTAAATACTATAATAAGACATTAACCTAAAATATTAAGTGTAAATATCAAGTAATAAGAAATAATGAGTCTATTCTTAAGTGAGTCTATTCTTATTGATTTCAAACTTCATCAGGTTAAGATTGTTGAGGTGTTTAATAATTTTAATAGCTCTTCTCATTTTATGGGTGAAATAATAATTCTCTTTAACCGAGCCTATACACATGATGTCTAGTTTTCTTGGAATGCTTCACAAATGATTAGGTACTTGTATACACATTTTTAATATAATGCTCTTTAATGATTAGCTTAATAATAAATAAATAAAATTAACTTATTAATAAACATAAATGGTAAATATATTTTAAAGGATGGAAAGAAAGATAAAGAAAGGACACTAGGAAAGAAGAAACAAGAAAGGACACTAGGACTTTTTAATTTTTAGAAACAAGAAGTGTAATAGATTGAAAGTTGTTTTGTTTTTATTATGTGGTTCTTCTAGGTTATTTTTATTATGTGGTTCTTCTAGGTTATTTTTATTATGTGGTTCTTCAATGTTATTTTGTTTTTATTATGTGATTTTGTAAAATTCAATATAAGAAAGATGTAATAATAATAAAATATTAAAATAGTAATAATAATAAATAAATAAAATTATATATATATATATATATATATATATATATATAATTTTTTTTAATATTAATATATTAAATCAGTATAGATCTATTTTAATTTAAATAGATAGATAATTTTTATATAAATAGATCATATATATAACTAATTAATTTTTTTTCTTTTATAATTTTAATTTTAATACAAATTATAACATTAAAACCATTTATTTATTATAATAAAATCAAACATAATATAATAAAAAAAATTCAAAATA
>ML778969.1:571203-585029 GCA_009831015.1 Picea engelmannii
TCGTCGGGAGGTTAAGTCTTCGTCAGTGCAGTTACATGATGGATAGATCATGGCATGCCATGATGGATCATATATTTAATCATTCAACAATGCAGCAACCAACCAATGAATGGTTTGATGCATGTTGGATAGTCTTTTCCCATAGAAGAGACCCCACAATGATTTGAAATCTGTAGGGTCATACTTATCTACAAATGTCTGTGTGAACGGATGCCTCATAGCAGTATTTGAAATTTTAGGTTAAATTTAATTATTTATTTAATTTACTTATTTTGAATTTTTTTTATTATATTATGTTTGATTTTATTATAATAAATAAATGGTTTTAATGTTATAATTTGTATTAAAATTAAAATTATAAAAGAAAAAAAATTAATTAGTTATATATATGATCTATTTATATAAAAATTAATAAATCTATACTGATTTAATATATTAATATTAAATGTTTTTATATATATAATTTTATTTATTTATTATTATTATTATTTTAATATTTTATTATTATTACATCTTTCTCATCTTTCTCATATTGAATTTTACAGAATCATACAATAAAAACAAAACAACATTGAATCTCCAAACCTAGAAGAATCACATAATAAAAACAAAACAACTTTCAATCTATTACACTTCTTGTTTCTAAAAATAAAAAAGTCAGATCTTATCTTGCTTCTTTCCTAGTGTCTTTTCTTTATCTTTCTTTCCATCCTTTAAAATATATTTACCATTTATGTTTATTAATAAGTTAATTTTATTTATTTATTATTAAGCTAATCATTAAGGAGTATTATATTAAAAATGTGTATACAAGTACCTAATCATTTGTGAAGCATTCCAAGAAAACTAGACATCATGTGTATAGGCTCTCTTAAAGAGAATTATTATTTCACCCATAAAATGAGAAGAGTTATTAAAATTATTAAACACCTCAACAATCTTAACTTGATGAAGTTTGAAATCAATAAGAATATACTCACTTAATTTGTTATAAAAAAAACTCAAATAATATTAATATTTTGGTCATTGTTTCTTATTAAAATTATTAAACACCTCAACAACCTTAACATGATGAAGTTTGAAATCAATAAAAATAAACACACTTAATTTGTTATAAAAAAACAGATAATATTAATATTTTGATCATTGTTTTTTATTACTTGATATTTACACTTAATATTTTAAGTTAATGTTTTTTTTCTTCAATTTGTTTCTTATTATAGTATTTACCATTACTCTTTTTATATTTCTATTAAATAGAGTGTGATCACCTTTAATCTTGTGTTTTTTTTCCTTTTGTTTTTAGAGTTTTTATAAGTGTATCTTAATCTTTTTATATTTCTATTAAATTAAATAGACTCTAATCATTTTTTATTTTGTGTTTTTCCATTTATGTTAGGGTTTTTATAAGTGTATCTTATTCATCTCACTTTTGTATTATTACTTTTATTATCTATTTAGGTATGATTTATATATTTTAATTATAATGTTATGATATGGTTTTTATTAATAATAAAATTTTGTATTATTATTTTTTATTATCTATTTGTTTATATTGAAGGTGATTAGGGTTTTTATGAGTGTATCGTATTTATCTCACTTTCACTTTGTATTATTACTTTTTATTATTAAGTTATGATTTGTATATTTTAATTATAATATTATGATATGATTTTTATTATTAATAAAATTTTGATAATATTATTATGATTTGAATATTTTTATTATTATTATTTTTTATTATTAAGTTATGATTTATATATTTTAATTATAATATTATGATATGATTTTTATTATTACTAAAATTTTGATAATATTATTATGATTTGAATATTTTTATGAGTAATATTTTAATTATTTTTTATTTTTCATTCATCTAGTTTATAATTTTGTATTTTTAAGTATAATAATTTTTATTTTAAGTTCATTATACATATTTTGAATTTTAAATTTATTATTATAAATATATTGTTATGATTTATATATTTTAATTATAATTTATATATTAATTATAATATTATGATATAATTTTTATTATTAATAATTTTTTGATAATATCATTATGATTTAAATATTTAATTATGATTTAAATATTTTTATGAGTAATATTTTTGTTACTTTTTATTTTTCATTTTTCATTTGGTTTGTAGTTTTGTATTTTTAGATGTATTATTTTTTATTATAAGTATATAATATTTTTTATTTATTTTTAATTTTTCAATTGGTTTATATATATATATATATATATATATATATATATATATATATATTAATTTATTATTATGGTTATTAATATTTTGAATTTATTTTTTTGTTTGTTAATTTGGCCGAATCGGGATTAACCTGTGGCTTGAGAAACCGCGACTCAGGGGCATCTATCACGGGCATCTAAGTCGTCAAAATCACCCGGGGATCAACCTGTGGCTTGAGAAACCGCGACTCAGGGGCATCTATCACGGGCATCTAAGTCGTCAAAATCACTCGGGGATCGCACCCGGCCTGAGCCACACAATCACTCGGGGATCGCACCCGGCCTGAGCCACACCAACCCTTAAAATGGTTGGATTTTTTGTCCCCGCAGGTTTCGAACTGATGACTTTAACATCACGGAGTGGCTTAACAACACACTCCGTCACCGACTGTCCTACACCTCGGGGACAATATTTTGAATTTAATATATATATATATTTAAATTATTATTTTTTATTATTAAATTTTCATATATTTGCTATTATTATGATCATTTTATTGTTAATTTTATATATATTTGATTATTAAGATTTAAATTATTAATTTTTTTATAGATTTGTTAGTATTATAATTATTTTATTGTTAATTCCATGGAAGGCTTACACCTATTGATAATGGGCACATTTAATAGGTATTTAGTTCTTAATACATTTTCTATGGACGAGATTAAATATGCTTAGAATATTCTTAGTCATCACAATAAATGAATGGCTCTGATTTCATCCATTAACTTCCGAACTGTTATAAAGACATCCTTTTATATGTTTACTTTTTTACATTTACCTAATTGTATTTAAAAATTACTGTATTCACTAACTTATTACCACATCTACCTGATTAAAAAATATTAAAATATTAAAATGGCCATGTTCGAAAGTTTAACAGCCAGCCACGAATTAGCGGCTATGCTAGTATTATAGATATTTGATTATTAGTTTAGATTCATTTTAATCTTAGATTTACCAAATGTGAAAAATGATCAAATCTTTTGCAATACAAATATTTTTTAAAATGTAATTTGAGAAATAATCTGGAATTAAATTTCATGGAGACCATGGGATTTTCAACTACTCGTGGAGGGAGAAAATGCCAATTTTATTAACATTATGAAAACGCCAATTTCATAGAGACCATGGGATTTTCAACAACGGACTGACAGGAGTGAATGGACTTCTCGAATCTATGATCAAGATTGTCATCTTGGAATTTGTATACTCATCACAGAAAGATACAAAGATTTGACTTCCAGGCATTTTAAAAGTTGATGGATTTGTCGTGACCTACTGACAAGATTTTTTTTTTTAATGTATTATGCCTGGGATAGAAGGTCTAGGAGTTCAAGAGTTCAATCCATGCAGAGAAAAAGTAGGTACTGTCAAATTGAAACTTGAGGATTTTGAAGCGGTTTTGGCGATACTGCTCAGAGCATTTTTTAAGGTTGCTTTGGATAGTCGAAAATTTTACAGAAGTCTAGTCGTCGTTGTAGAATGAGGATAGGATAGAAGGGAGATTTTATTATACCTTGCCTGCCTCCTGCCGTGTTTCACTCTTTTTTTCAAATATTTATATTAAATTAAATATTTCATCATTATAAAATATTTTTCAAATTTTTAAAATATAATATTTCGATTTCAGTATATGATATTAAATTAAATATTTCATTATTATAAAATATTTTTCAAATTTTCATAATATAATATTTCAATTTCAGGATATGACTGATTTTATTCGGTATGAGAGTTTTTGTCAAAAATTAAAAATACAAAAATGCTTTTTCACAATTTGTCAAGGTATTACTATTTTTATAAATAAAAATAAATAGTTTATCACTTTCATAAGTGAAAATATAATTTTTAGTTACACTAAAAAACTATTTATCTATTATTTTATTAGCTCAAAATATTGATATGACAATTTTTTTTTATGTGGTTGAGTATTTTTTACTAAATTAAAAAATAAATAAAAACTATGAACAACTAAGTTTGGGGTCACTACACTCCCTCATAAAGAGGCTTAGCTTATATGTGGCATTTCTATTTGTAATAGTGTATGTGTTGTTTCATTCGTAGCTAGTTGTTCTTCAAATGTCAAATCAGGAAATCAATATTCCACCTCCTTAGGCTATAATAAAAAGAAGTATGCTTCTCAATTTTGATTCATATTGTTTTATTCTAAAATTAAACACATGTACATAATGCGACTTAAGTCTATAAACTTATCTACATAATGTGATTACATAGGCGGTCTTAAGGTGCCTTATCTATTCCTATAACTCTCCATTGCTCCATTCTTTCATTTACTATTTTTTCTATTTGTAGGGTATTATTTTCTATCACACTATAGAACAAAGAAAAGGGGAATGAAAAAACTAGTTTGAAAGAAAATAAATCTAAATTTTTGTGGCATTAAATCACTTGAACTTACATAGTGGTCAATGATGCTAGAGCACATAACTAGAAGGGAATATTAGAGAGCTATAATGAATTTCTACTCTTGTCATGAACAACAAATACCAAACACCCGAATATTGGGAAATCTTAATTGATAAAATTAATCTAAGGTCTTTTGAGCAAAGTTTTAACCTTCTACTTACACATATCGAAGGTCATTATGGACAAGTCAAGTATAGAAACGAGTTTTTTGAGGTGCGACACATCGCACTGAAAGTTTCAATTGATGTGAAATAGTGTATAAGAATATTTTTCACACACAAATAATAAAGGAATACGATAAACAAAGTTTCCAAAAATGTCACACCAAAAGTCTTTTTCCCTATGTCGTATCACACCCAAAATCTCTATCCGTGCATCATATCACACCTAAAGTCACTTTGCCCCCCATGACACAATATGTATCACATCTAATTTATCTTTATCTGTGACACAACATGTATCACATATCACCCATTTTTTGTTGCAACACATTGCATCACTCCAAAGTGTATTTCTATGCAACATATCACATTTCACTTAAACTCTGCACGTACTCAAACTTTCCTTCATCATGACAAAGGGAATTCTTTTCTGCACTCTATGAATCTTTCTTTCCATGCGATGTATCACATAAACATAAGTTTCCATTCACGTGATGTATCACTCATAAGATTAGTTTTAGTGGGACATATCGCACTGCAATAAACTTTATGTCTCTACGACACGTCACATGAGACCAAGATTTCCTCCTCTGCAGTGTATTGCACCAAAATTTATTTTCGTGTGATACATTTCCAGAGATGCACACAAACTTCCCATTTTCACGACATGTTACTAAGAAAATGACTTTCGGTGTGACATGTTGCATGAGAAGAAATTTTTTCCTTCAAGGTGTATCGCACAAAAAAAATCATGCAATAAATCAAGGGTCAAATAAAGGTATCGTATGAAAATAAATTTTGGTGCAACGTGGAATATTGCAAGAAAATAAATTTTGGAGTGATACACTGCAAAGGAGGAAATCTTGGTCTCATGCAATGTTTCGTGGAGATAGAAATATTGTTGCAGTGCTATATTCAACATTAAAATTAATCTTATGAGTGATACATCGTGTGAATGGAAAATTTGGGTTCATGTGATAAATCTCAAGGAAAGAAAGTTTCAGAAAATGTGACAAAGAATTCCCTTTGTTGCAATGAAGGAAAAATTGAGGAAGTGCAAAGGTTAAGTGTGATGTGATGTGTCGCGACCAAAAATGGATGAGATGTGATACTTTGTTGTGTTACAGATAAGAGAAATTAGTTGTGATACACATTGTATCATGGGAAAAGTGACTTTAGGTGTGATATGGTGTAGGGAAAGAGATTTAGGCATCACCTTGATTTAGGTGATATTGGATGTGATACCTTGATTTGACCCTTGATGCGTAAATGAAAAAGGAGATTTTTGAATCTATATAACTCTCATTGGCTCATCTGTCAACAAAAAATCCAAAACCAACCAAAAAACCATACGGGTTCGTACCCAAAGTCAACTAACCAACATTTGTCAGGATGTGTTCCTTCCAATGAATCTATCTAGAGGTTTCTTTAAGTTCATTTCTTTTATAAATAGAAAGAACTTGGTTACGAGGGTGAGGATAGGGAACTTGTCTTTTAAAATTGATGGAATGCCTTAATCTAATGATGAGTACCCTTAGTTGTTTCTGAGGTAGACAAGCACCTTGAGCTCAAATAATGAAATGATGAGTGGGAGCTCATGATCACATATCTGAAGCCTGTGCAAGATGTGTAGGAACATACCAAAGGATCATGGTGACACATGACTCAATTTAAGCGCGATCCACGTAGCAACTTAGTTTTAGTTTTGTTTTTTTTTTGTAATTTTTGTGCCAACTAGCCTACATTATTGAACGTATTGGCTTGGCTATTGTGCATATTTAACAATCATGTATGATTCCATAGGGTAATTTTGATTTCCATAGAGGTATGAGATCAAATCTCATCATGAACTTTGGGATTACTAGTTGTCCATACTATTGACAATCAATTCACCTTTCATCTAAAAATTCTACTATTGACAATCAATTCACCTTTCATCTAAAAATTATAAGGAAGAAGGGGTAAAGGTCCATGAGGGTTGGCATGGTACCTATACCATCATTCTTAGCTTAAGTGTGTGAGGGTGGGGTGAGATTATTTCTTGAAAAAAAGTGAGCTGCTAAATAAATCCCCTTTACCAAAACTATACAAAAACACTAATACAAAGCTACCAATTAAGCTTAAGAACACTAATATAAATATTAGAATGTAGGATTTCAAATTTCTCCCACAAAATTCTTAGCCTAAGGGTTAAATTTGACATGTAAGGGCATAAAATTCTCAACTCATAAGTTTTTGAAATCTTCTACAAAATATTCCATTTGATGGGGCAAATTTTCAATAATTTTTCATACAATCACTCACTCTAAACTCTACTCTAGAACTCAAAGGTTGTGGAGAATCTAATATCAAATTTCTTTTACATAAATCTCAACTCAGACATTAGATTTGACATTTAAAACTACAAAATTCTTAGCTCAAAAGTTTTTAAGTTCTTCTACAAACTTTGCATATGGAAAAAAAATCCCATCTTACATTCATGCACACATTGAACTTCATAACCAAAAAAACATTTAACAAAAATATGATAATCTTTAATTTTGTATTTTATGAGTGTATCTTATTGATGTCACATTTGTATTATTACTTCTTATTATCTATTAGATAATGATTTATATATTTTTATTATAAATTATTTTTATTATTAATATACATTCATGCACACATTGAACTTCATAACAAAAAAACATTTAACAAAAATATGATAATCTTTAATTTTGTGTTTTATGAGTGTATCTTATTGATGTCACATTTGTATTCTAACTTCTTATTATTTATTAGATTATGATTTATATATTTTTATTATTAATATGATTTTGATAGTATTATTATAATTTGAATATTTTTTTATGAGTAATATTTTTATTAATTTTTATGATTATCATTTTTTTAATAGAATCCCTACAAATTGCTCCCATCTTCAACCCCTCCTCTTGAAGTTTGAATATGTGACTTGATGATGGGGGCTAAACCCCACGCAACCCATTTGGTCTATACCTCATGGATATATATTAATTTGTATTATAAGTATACCATATACTATGATATGGTAGTTTAAATTTATTATTATTGTTATTAATATACTAGCACAGCCACATAATTGTGGTTGATTAACGGCGAAAGGTTGATAAGATGAAAAAAATTCTTAAAAGAATATATTAAATTTTATTATTGATTAACAAATAAACGGTTGAGCTTCATTTATCTGGTGTTAATATTTTAATTTATGTTAATCACTTAGGTGGCAATCAGTTAGCTATCAAAGTAATTTTTAAATATGATTAGGTAAATGTAAAAAAGTAAACACATAAACGGATGTCTTTATAATTGATAGGAAGTTAATGATTGAAATCACAGCCATTTATTTTGTGTGACTACTAAGAATATTCCAGCCATATTTAACCTTGTCCATAGAAAACTTATTAAACACTAAACCCCTATTAAATCTGCCCATTATCAATAGGTATACGCCTTTAGGCGTAATTATAAGTATGTTATATTTTATTTTTTTAGGTTTTTATATATTATTATAAGTATATTAGATTATTATATAGTTTTAAATTATTAATTATTATTAATTATTATTATTATTATTATTTTATAGATTTAGTTTGTTATAACTTATTTAATTATAATTATTTTATTTTTATTAACATAGATTTATCTTAACATCAAATTTATCAAGTGCTTAAAATGATGGAATCTATTTAGACTCAAACTTTTTTTAGAACATAATTTGAGAAAATATTTACATTTTATATATTTGATTTCTCTATAAACTTGTTAAATATGAGATTAATATGGATCTAGAGTAGTTTTTAACTAGATTTATAGTCAATATCATTAAAATAAGTATATTAAAAAATTAATTTAATATTTAAATATATAAATTAAAAAAAATAAATTATATATATATATATATAGAGAGAGAGAGAGAGAGAGAGTTAGTTTGTATTTGATTTGTGGGACTAATCTATGGTTGAGAAATTTCCATTCAGGGGCATCTAAGTCGTCAAAATCATGACGGGATTGTACCCGGCTTGAGCCACACCAACTTTTAACATGGCTAGATTTGGATTTTTTGTCCCCGCAGATTTCGAACCGATAAAAATGCCTTAACAACACACTCCATCACAAACTATCCTACACCTAAAGAACACATATAAATAAAATATTGTTAATAACTCAGATAATAATTAATTAAGTGAGTATTTGAAATTTGAATTTTTCAAACCAAAAAATACAGAATAGTCTCCCAATAAAGGTCCATTTTTAGTTGTTGAAAGTTGTTTGGTTGGTACGACTCGTGGAGGGAGAAAATGCCAGTTTTATTAAAAAAGCCCCAATTTCATAGGGACCAAGTGTATATCTTTTCACATTCATGGAGGCACATTCTTCTCATGCTTTGGCTATAGGATGTCCAGCAGACTATCAGAATCTAGGAAGACTGCAGTCGGCTTATTTCAGTCGGTGGCTGCCGAAAACACGCAATACAGGAAGTCAATTAATATATCAAACCACAGACCATACAATGCGTGTCTAACCTTTTATGTTAGACTATGGATTCGTGGAACTTTCAAACTCAGAAAAAATATCACATTCGCATTATTTCAGTCGTTAAGGCATACGCAATAGTTGAAGCTATTTCATATATCAAATCACAAACCATATAATTGCTGCTTCACATGTGCCTCGTCGATTATAGATTTGAAGAACTTTCTCAACTGAGAAAATGCCTTTCATGCTACGCATCACATTTAGTGTTTTACAATACAAAGTCAATTGGTTGTTGCAATTCGTCGATTATAGATTTGAAGAACTTTCTCAACTGAGAAAATGTCTTGCATGCCACGCATCACATTTATTGTTTTACCATTCAAAGTCAATTAGTTGTTGCAATTCGTAGAGGGATAAAATATGGTATTTAAAAAAAAAATTGTTATTTGAGAATGTAACTTTATGGTATTTAAAAAAAAAATTGTTATTTGAGAATGTAACATTATGTACATGGTTTGTACAAAATATTATTATTAATATTTTGCCTTAATTTTAAGGTGTAGTTAAAAAAAAATTAGGGTATATTTTTCAATCAATTTTTATTGAAAATTAGTAAAAAAAATGTTGAAACTCTATTATTTAATGATTGAGTTTTTATAATTTCAGTATCTTTAGGATTTAGTTCGATTCTTGTGAAAAAATTAAAAAAATTCAATGTTTAGACAAAACTTAAAATTAATATATTTTAATATTAATATTATGATAAGATTATTATTATAATGTTTTTATTGGTATTGAGTTTCTTTATGGTATGATAGTATAATTATGAATTGAATATTTTATGAGTAATACTTTTGTTATGATTATTGTTCTTTAGGTTTGTTATTTTTTTATATATTATAGATTATTAAAAGTATATTGTTTTTTATTTAAAATGGTTTTCTATAATTTAATATGAGAAGATGTTCATGCAACTTAATACATTAAAACAATAATAAAATAATAAAATAATAAAATAAAATAATAAAAATATTAATATAATAAAATAAAATAATAAAAAATTGTATAGATACATTTTATTTATATAAAGAGAAAGAAAGAAAAACACACTAATAATAAAATATTAAAATAATAAAAATATTAACATAATAAAATAAAATAATAAAAATTTGTATAGACTACATTTTATTTATATATAAAGAGAAAGAGAGAAAAACACTACAGTTCTATATAAATAGATGTTCATATAAAAAAAAGGGTTGCGTGGCAACGCACTGTCTACCGAGTTAGTTGGGAAATACATGTTGAATAATGAAACTTAATATAACTAAATGCACAATGAATATTTTTTGTCAAAAGATAATAATTGAGGGTTGTTTGTTACTCAAAATGTATAATAAACTGTAAGTTGAATGGAACTATAATATTCATAAATATAATAATAAATAATATATTAGATAATAAATATAATAATGCATAATAATATAATATTTATAAATATAATAATAAATAATATATTAGATAATAAATATAATAATGCATAATAAATACATAGTACAACTTTTTATATTTAGATGTGGTGATTGGTGAAATCCATTGATTATGTAATTAATTCTACATATTGAAAGACGTGAAGGGAGCAATAACACTTCAATTCTATCAACCAATTAAAAATGAGAAACACAAATATTTTTATTGTATCCAAAAATATATATTTGTTTTCCTATGTTAAACATTACATTGCATACATAAATTTATAGTAAAAGACAAATTAATGTCACATCAAAAGCAAACTCATTGCTATAGTCCCATGGCATGGACTAATAATAAACACAATAAACTACTTAAATAGTGCTAAGGGCACAGATTCCACTTTTTGAAATCAAGGTGCAAGGGGGAATCAAGGTATTTCACACACACATTAACATTTTAAAACACTATGAAATTTATGTGAATAAGAAAAACTTTAAACATAAAATAATATAACTCACTAGGTCTAGTTGGCAATTGTCATCACTCACTTGAGCATAGTGCACTTACTAACAAAGTTAAGGCCCTAAAAGTTATTGTTACAATTAATATTTAGATATTGGGTCATATTTTAATATTAATTTGTAATTAAAGGATAATGAATGGGCAAGTGACCTTCTTTATCTTCCTTTTTTATCATTTTACTTAAATTTTTAACATTACCATTAATTGTTTCAGAGTGTTTGAAAGTGGTTCCAACCTCATTGGACTTTACAATTTTAAAGATTTTAGGATTGTAATGATTATAGCATTTCCACTGGATTGCACAATGATGAATTTGCATGGGATGAATTATTGTTGGGATTTTATCATTATTATTTTTGTTTTTATAATTTTAGAAACGGGGACCCCTATTGCTAGGGACCACAATCGTCGATGTCCCCCTTGAATTTCTCTAAAATCTAGAGTGCTCCCACATGCCCCCCATGTGCGTTCCCCACTCCTATGCTCCTCCATCCCGAAAACTTAGTGGAACATTGATTTCAAGTCCATTTTATAGCATAAACTAAAATTTTATACAACTAATTATGTCTAACAAACCACTTACAACCTCTATTCATTAGATCAATCATAATATTGGCATGATTATAGCATTTCCATTTTCAAGTCTAACAAACCACTTACAACCATTTTACAAGTCTAACATTGATTTCAAGTCCATTTTATACCATAAACTAAAATGTTATACAACTAATTATGTCTAACAAACCACTTACAACCATTATTCACTAAATCAGTCATAGTCCAATTTCTACCAAACCACTAGAATGTAGTCCTAATATACAAACCTTTTGTAGACTACCCCACTGGCAATAATATGCCTATCTCCTTCACATAAAACTCCGAGATTTTGCCCATAAGTATAAAAAAATAGGCACTTCTAAACGAATACCACTTCATTTCGTACCATAAATTAGAATGGTAAACAATCATAGAGATTTCCTTAACCACAAGAGACCCATATCGTTAGCTAGTAGTGTTCAAATATGGTCAAAGCTCCTTGCATAGTCATAGTCAAAAGCATTCACTAGTGATGAAAAATAATAGTTTATCATTCCCGTTGAAAACTTAATTATGTTATACAAAACACTTGCAATATCATAATCCAATGTCTAACAAAACCATAATGTAATCTTAACATGGATACGCTAGTAGCTACTCAACCTTAGTAAGAGTAATCGAGATAGCCGTAGGTTTAAGATTCTATGAAATGAAGATTTTTTTCGGGGATATTTACCCGAAATTCGACAAGAAATTGTTGGATTCGTAGATTTAAGTGATTATTTATTTCTGTAGAATCTGAGTGCCCTGGAAGTTTTTCAGCATGTTGAATCCATTTTTGCATTCAGAAATGAATTCTGAACAACAAAAGTAGTGATTCGTGTAAATTTATATCATCAGATTTCAGCCAAAAAAACCATTTCATAGAACAGCTAACCAACGCCATCAAAATATGTTTCCCCTCTCCTGTTTTGACAATATAGTTCCATTAATACATTAATAATAGTGAATCATTGTATACATAAGTACGAACCATTTCTTCACATTACTGAAAATTCAAGATTGTACTACAGTACCGAATACTTCATATGCAATAGCAAATGCTTCTTTTTCAGAGAGCTCTTTAAGAGTTTGAGAAGAGCCTCTCATGCCTCAACATTTATCAACTAGCTATCTTATGTAAACACATGATTACTATCACCAGGTTCCTTCGTCTTGGGACCCCCAAAACCTCCCCACTGCTTAATTTACAAGTTGTTCAATGCAATGTCAATTGCAGTTTCTATAGGGCAGACCAAATATAGGATTTATGACATCTTCCAACCCTCTAGTAATTCATTGTTCTCCCCTTTCTTTCCAGAATTAAATTGTGCATGCATTTTATGAAGTTAGCCTGCTTGAGAACATAATTGTAGTAGGAGGTGGAGGTCAATAAGGTACTGCGATCAGTAGAGCTCATTGGTTTGGTGAACTCCCCGCTCACCAGCAACTAATTTGCAGTATCTTTTACTATTTGCATAGAGCAGCTCAAATTTATTTTGATTTTTGTTCCCTCATTATTCCCTCTTATCCTTTTCAGAAAAGAAAATATGAAACTGAAGATAGCTTATTATGGCCACTTGGAATCTAGTAGTAAAGGTTTGACATTTGATTTGAAGTTGGCCGCTATTCCAGAAAAAACATATCAATTAAAATTGTGAGCTAACTTCTTAATTCCCATTGTTTAATATAGTAATATAGTTCCCTTGGAAAATCATGTCTATCTAAAGAAGACAACGATCGATTGTTTTACTCTACCTTGTCCAAATAGTTGGTTGACCCCACAAGCAATAATGTTCATCTTGCATTTGATGAGGGGCAAGGGTGGACGACCATGCATGTTTCCCTATCCAACTTAGTAGTCATCGTGAACATTGCAAAAACTAACAAAACCCTATTTTCAGCCAAAAAAAGG
>ML778969.1:585198-603053 GCA_009831015.1 Picea engelmannii
TAACATAACCAATATAATACTGAAGTTCCAGGGATGATGCAGTTTATAGCCAGCTTATCAGCAAAATGAAGACAAACAGACGAAACAAGCATATTGCAAACAAAGCTTAGATATTGTCCTTCGGATGTAGGATTACATTTTCTACTCCAACTAGAAATAAAAGCCGGACAACCAAATAATAACAACGTTTTTTATAACAATTCCTCAAAAGAGATTTGAAGAAACAGATCTAAAGAATAAGTGGCATCATCCATGCCATTTTCGGTCCATGGGAATTTTTATATTCTAGCAAGCACATCCAATAACAATTAATACTGTTGGTCATAGGTATCTCTCACTCTCTCTAAGAAGATCATTTTCAATCTTCCATTTTAAGAATCAGAAACCTCCGCTTCTTTTTTCCTAGGAATGTCGGAAATCTACAGGAGAACATAAGGTACACATGATTTCTTTCGACATTTAAATCAAATCCAATCATCTGATGTGATAATTAGGAATGAAAATGGGATTTAAAAAACAGAGATAAACAAGCATGAAAGTAAGGAAATAAAAATTAAGGAAGCAAATCATCTCATGGAAAGGAAGGAAAATAATTCAACTTATTTGCTCCATATATGTGCAAAGACATGAAATGGAAGGATAATGACACTCGATAAGTGAAATCATCTCATTCAAACATAGCAAAATAAGTATAGCAGTTGTCAATAATGCATACCAGGGAAGTAATGTTTGAAGTTTCATCTAGCTGCTTTAGCAAACTGTTTCTCAACTCCTGGAACTCCTGCACCAGGAAAAAAAAAATCTCATACACGTTGGAGAATACAACAATCAGTATTTGAGAATAAGAACATGGAAACAGATCATTGCATGGAGCATTGCAGAAACAATTTACAGATTTCAGTTGATCTACTTCATTGTTGAAGGTGTTCTTCAAATCTCCAAGCTCCTGTAAAAAAAAATCCACAGGGGCACAGTTCAAAACCTAAGGGCTATAAAAGGAGCTTATAAACCCTCTCGCCCACCTTTTTACACTAAATGGCATACACTGATGAAAAATCTTGATTAAACAGTTCTTGAAAGATTCCAAGGGCGTAGAACCCCCAAAGCCATGTCAATGGCTCTGTCAGGAAGTCACCAAAACCGTAAACCCTAGCCACAAAACACAATGCTCTATTCCCCCCACTGAAGGTGAAGGATTGAAATGGTATTTCCATACCTGTCAGTAAGTTTTGACTTGAGTATCGAGCATACCACGCCAATCTTGCAAATCCTAAAAGCCATTCAAAAACAAGTGACACAGAATAACTTTCCAAGCATTAAACGAAAAAATTGGTAAGAGAAGATGAAGAAATAAGACATCGTCATGTGATACCTACATTTTTTAGGCTCTGAATCCGATCGAGCAAATCTACCGTTGAATCATTGAGATCCTGCAATAATAATAATTATTTATAACCCATTATCAACCACATCACCAAAAACACACGTTAAGCTAATGTATGGTGATGCACATATAGAATCGACCCCATTATCTGCGTGCAAAAAAAGAAGTTTAAAGGGAAACATATTGCATAATGAAACCGAGAAAAATGGAGAAATTGGTGCAAATAAGTGGAAAGCAGGGAAAGCCGAATTTACAGTTAAAATAGAGATATCTGGTCCTCCAACCATTGACGACAATTTCTGAGTTCCCTGCAGAGCATTTAAAATAAATCAAACAAGTTTGTAAGAAGAAAAGATTAAAAGCGGCATTATTGGGAACTGGAAGAGGCAAGAATAAATGAGAAGAGAAATAACCTCTTCTATAGAGTTAAGGGCAAGGGAGGGAACTGATTCTACAACTGCCATGATATGATACACAAAGATTGCAAAGCCGAATCGAGAGAAAGATACTGAGTCATGCAAAAGATGAAATGGTTGCTTTGAATTCAATCCAATCAAGTTCTGGGGTGGATGTGAATGAAACAAGGTTCGCTGACATAAACCGAGAGCTGGAGAGAAAATTGACTTGAAGGACACGATCCACAGTGATATTATAAGTGGGATCAGGCAGGTACAATCCGGCTTGTTTGGAATCAAATTTCCAGTAGCTGGGAAAGCTGAAATCCTTCTGGCGGAAAGGAAGAATGCGACCAATGCTCCTAAGGACAACGTTCCGATACTTCTCCGTTTAGGCGACATGCGAAAATATATCTAAGACTCTCTTGCCGGGAATGATGTGGTCGTCCACAATGTAAACAAAATCTGCCCCCTCCGCCTGCAATGCGAGCTGGAAGCAACCATCGCAAACAGCAACTGCAAGCATACTGTCAGGCTAGATTCCATTCTCATTCTGTTGGCTACCATGGAGCTCCAATTTCTTAATTGCCCAGTTGATTCGAGGCCCGAGGATGGGTTGATGTCGTTCCATACTACTTCTGCCATTGCATATTGTTATGACCACAGTACAATTGGCCCTTCCCTCTCTGCTCTGCTGTGTGAAATTGTCAAATCTATTAATTGTGTTTATATTGAAAGACGTGAAACCTACAATAACACATCAAACATATCAGCCAATCAAATTTTAGAAAAATATATTATTTTATTATTAAACAAAATATATATATATTGATTTCTTATGTTACACATTGGATATAAAACAAAAATCTAAAGTCAACAATAAACTAATACAAAGTCAAAGGGAAACTCATCGCTATAGTCCCAAGCCTTTGGCAGGGACTAATAAAGGGTTAAAAAAATAATAAAACATTAAAAATTAAGGCGATATAAGTACAGTTCTATATAAATAGATGTTCATATAAAATAAAGTGTTAAAAAAATAATAAAACATTAAAAATTAAGGCGATATAAGTGGTCGGTACACAAAGCATAAAGCAAAGGTGAAGGTTTGGTTTCCAAGAAAGGGTACGGCCTTTTGATTCAATGAAGAGAGTACAAGAGACCCCGCGATGACTTGAGAGTCCGTCGATCCATCATCTCATTCCTTGAGCATGCATGTTTGCACATGGATTAATCAATTCGTTAGGATCAATGATGAAGGAATTGTTATTGCTTGAGAATTTTTTTTATATCAATGTAATTGGTAATTTGGTAATCTTTTAATTGTTAGGATAAATGATGAAGGAATTGTTATTGCTTGAGAATTTTTTTTTATATCAATGTAATTGGTAATTTAGTAAGTTTTTAATTGTTAGGATAAATGATGAAGGAATTGTTATCGCGTGAGGATTTTTTTTTATATCAATGTAATTGGTAATTTGGTAAGTTTTTTTAATTCAAACTTGGACCAAACAAGATAAAAGATATATTATGAAGTCCCTTTGGGACATCTCTTGCTTAGAACAATTCCCTGTACAATCGTCAATCCAACCTGTCCAACTTGAGATATAGTTTAACTTATGTTTTGTTTTTCGTCTTCTAGTTATTTGCCATTTTTCTCAAATTCGATTCACTCTAGGGTAATGATTGCTATAGGATTTGGAGCCTAGGGTGGGGGTGATGGATGATGTCTATGGAGACTTGTGATGGGTTGAATTGGGTCGAAGAGGTAGGCTCCACTTGGTGTGTTGGGTTGTGAGTTCCTAAAAGTTGTTTTTCTTGTTTTCATTTTAGCTAGCTCTCCATTTTATTAAACTTCCTCATTAATGTTTAACTTAGTTTAGTAATATTACGATTTGATTTGATAAAGTGGAGGATTAAATGCTTAAATCAACAAGAGTTACATGGTGACAATGTTTCTGTGTCCTATAACATAAAATGTAGAAAGAGTGGAGATGACTAATAAAGGAAAAGAGACATATGTCCCAAAATTGCAAAAGATTACATAACATGTATTTAGACTATGAATAATTGAACTATGTCAAATTTTGAGAACTGGGTAACCTTAATCCTGAAATGGAAAAGAGAGGTGTTAATCATTATTCTTTATGGGTTCAATATAACTATAGGTTATAGGCATATCATTGTATTCCTTTTTATTTACAAGTGAACAGAAGAAGTGCATATGCAAGGAATTTGGAAACCAAGTTGATTCCAAGATAATGGTGTAGTAAAATAAAATATTCATTGATCTTATTGCATGCAATTGCAAGATCAAAATGTGCTCTAATCCTATAGTGCTTACTGTCATGTCCCCATGATGTATCTATCTGAATCTTACAACCGTACATCACTAGAGGGCGTGCAACACCATGACGTTTCTCACTTGGTTGTTTGGCAACACCAAGGATACTTCATCCGAACTACGCTTCTTCACCTAGAGCATACCCATACTCTGTTTTAGGATATCGACAAGTCACAGTCCTACTCTAGTGCAACCCTTGTATACTTAGACATCTTTTAACAACTTTAACACTTAGTCATTTTTAAGCATACATCCATGAGCATGATAAGCCAAGAGAACAACAACAAAAGAGACAAGAGAAACATATATATAGTGCGGGCGACACAAACCATGCCTAACACCAACCTAAGTATTTGTTATTGCAAAACAATTACAACATGAGCACTACCGGCTAAGTTTACAACATGGGTAGAGTCAACCAACTCACCTCACCTCACCAAGGTACTCATACACAGATTTGTCACCAAAACTCTCTATTGCAACCATCTCCACAACCTCCTGCAATGCATCTCAAACGTGCCCTCGACCACATACGTGCTATCTCTTTGTTTCCGCAAACTTCATAGATTTCAGTTCTACCTCACACATGCCTCCAATAGACATGTGCTTCCAAACTTTACCAAAATCATCCCAAGAGAAGCTCGCCCAACTCTATCCACTAAATCCACCTCAAGGTAGCACAAGTCTTCCCATGTTGAGCGACTTGGATCCTTGAGGGAGCTCGCCCCTCTTCATTTTCCTCAGAGCCACATAATTCTTCCTACTCTCCTCATCTTCCAAGTTCTGCCTTCTTGGTTATGCACCCTTTTTCTATTAGAAAGTAATGAATGTGCTCGTTTAACCATAGACAATATAACAATATTGTCACCCAACCATAGGCCGAAGCCACCCCCAAGCACTTTAACCTTGATAGAGAATGATTCCAAAATCAAACCAATAGCTAACCATGACTAATGCATAAAGATAACCAAGACTGATCAGAAAGTCCAACCATAACCAATAGAAAGTCCAAGCTTAAACCAGAAAAACAGATTGCAACAATTGTTAGTTGCAGCTACTCCCCAGACTTGCACACTTGCCCAGTTTCTACAGTGCACACCACTTCCCAGCTAAATTTTCGAGCTGTCTGTTATAAAATGAGGTCTGGCTACTTGTATTTGTATTGTTTTCCTGAGCTGTCTGGGTCGACTTCTCATTCTGGATGTTAAATACTTAATATCAATTATTCCCTTGAGTCGACTTGTATTCTAGGGTTAAGTTTAATGCTTTAGGGTTTCTTCTTGCTTCCCGAAATATTTTATTCTCGTCAGGGTTACATGTGGACGTAAATACCTCCCACAGTTACCATAATATCAACACTCCCTCCTAGATAGGGAGGTATTGAAGGAAATGGTCTTGAGAAAAAACATACCAAACAACCTGTAGCATCATCACAACCATACACGCTATCTCATGATTAGATCACGAGCACCATCATCACTATCAGTGTCATCTGACAGCATCAACTGCATCATCTCTCGAAACCATACTCCATCTGAGTAATCAGGCATGATGCTGAAAATTTCACTCACTCCAAAGAGTGATATAAGAACCATTCTTCTAATCCAGACATATGTCCTAGAAGAATAACTATTCCAACAAATGTCGGAAGCCACACCATGGGCTATAAGGACTATTCTTCTAATATGGACATACGTCCTAGAAGAATAAATGTCCTAGACCATTTTCCGCCTAGAGAATGTATGTCCACTAGCACATTGACTATCCATCTATCTAATAATAATTTTCAACACTACTCATAGTCTACATGGCAATCATAACACTGTCATTCAATTGAACACAACTATGTCTATCCATAATAGTACACAACTACAATCCAGTGGTACACTAACACACCAAGTAGCACACATCTACTTAGTTAGTGACACATAGTCACAACCATTGGAACACATCCACCATAGTAGCATACATCTACTATCCAGAGACATACCATCTCCATAGAAATCATATCATTTGATATCAACTTGCACAGAAAAAAAATATCATGATATAAACTGAGTCATTCTTCCACTCACATCTATGAGATCTCAAAGAGAATCTTCCCTCAAAAGGTAAAACATCAGCCATGAGCTATTTGGACTATTCTTCTCAAGCATAGAAGAATAACTTTCCTAATTTATGAGCCTAGACCATTCACCTAACTGGGCCATTTCTCTGGCACTAAACAAAGTGCAACCTGGAGAGAATGAGTCTACCCTAGGGAATGCATGTCCGTGATTATTGAACCTGGACCATTCACCTAAATGGGCCATTCCTCCAGCACTAAATAAAGTGCAACCTAGAGAGAACGATTATGCCCTAGGGAATGAGTATCCAGACCATTTCCTAAGGAAACGATTGTCCTACACCAACCTCCAAAAAGGACCATTCTTCAAAATTGCTCACAACTATGAACTTCGAAAGAATGACTACCCGACAAGGCAAACCATTCTACTTTCCACTACTGAGACTGACTGTCAAGAATAAAGACTGTCCTAGACTATTCCCCCACACTGCCCACAAGGGGAATTGTTGTCTATGGTACATCAACAATCTATCAAACCATTTTCATTACAAAAATGACCATCCGATCTGGACCATTTTTCAAACTCGAAATGTCTGTCCGTCAGAAATATCAAACCACTTTCCGAACTGTAAAGGAACTGCTCATCCTGGACCATTTTTTGAACTGTCCATAAATCAATAACACATCAGTTCTCCCTCCCAACATGGGAGTCATATCTTCCCTTTTCAAAAATGAATTTGTCTCCACGAGCTCCAACTTGTTTCTTGAGTACGAAATTTTTTTCATCTTGGACAGAGGCTTTACCAAAATATCTGCTTATCTTCTCATCTGTGGAGATATATTGGAGAACCACTTCTCTTTTCTGGACCTCATCACGGAGAATGTAATGCTTGATCTCAATGTACTTCGGTCTTTTTGGAACACTGGTTTTATTTGAAGGCTTCATATATCTCTCGATCATTACAATATATCATGGTTGAATTCAACTCTTTTGTTTCATGCTAGCTCATGACATCGTGGAAAGGCTCAAACTAGAACATATCCAAGTGGCACTTCTTCTATCATCATGAGAGTTTGTCATGGATTAACAATCCATCATCCTGGACTTCCGAGTAACCATTTTGATACAATACCTTTGTTATAGAAATTTTTCACCATGCTTCTGTTGTCCATTGGAGGCTCTGCACCAAGTTGTCTTCTTCCATCTACATACAAGAGTCTCTCTCTGGTATACCTCAAAACCTTGAGGTTTCTCTACATGCGCTTCTTTGTTCAATTACTCTGTTGAGGAGAACAGTCCTTACATTCATCTGATGTAAACTCCAACCCATGGATATTGTAGGAGATATAATGGATCAGGTAGAGGTATATCTGGTTACTGGAACAAGCTATCATCATAGTCCTCTCCCTCCATCTGGGAGAACCTTTAGTTCTGGATCTCGCAATGCTTCCACTCATAAGTCTTCCATTAACCATTCTTCATCACAACTTCCATTTCCTCTTCTTGATTGCTTCTAGTGGGTTCAGACCAAGCTGGTAGTCTTGTGATTCTTGATATAATGAATGGTTGTTCTGGCTTTTCTTTATCTCTTGGAATCTTCATGTTCTTCCTCATGTTTCTCTTTAGATCTTGGGTCCATGGAGTTTTCTATAGATTCCATGCCCTGAAGATTCCAACTTCTTCCTTTCATCATAGGATCATGGATGTGGATGGACAACCAGGGATACTTTAAGGCTTCTTTTCGAAGAAGACTTCTTCTAAATTCAAATTGAACACATGCTATTTTTCATGGTTGTTTCCATCAATGTGAGCATGGATAGATACTTCATAATCCTTGATGGATCATATTATTTAGGATTATCTCCCTCCTAATCCTTGCTTCATGCATGAATGCATGCTCTTATTTTGGAATTATATAATCATCTCCCTCCATCTAAGAGAGTCCACGCTTCCGTCTGCATCCTTATTGCCTTCTGCAAAGTGTCACAAGTCTTTTTTTTTATAGTTTCCTTTTGATTGTATACATCATCACCATAAATTGATGGTTTGCCACTTGCTCGTAGTAAAGGCTATGTCCTTTCTTCATTTTTAGTATTCCACCAAATGATTAAAAACACCTAAGGTAATGTTTAGGTTTGGGATCCCATACCTTTGTTATTCTCATTATTGTAAATTGTAGACGCTTTTAAAATTTGGACTTGATCCTCTCTTAAATTAAAAACCACTCAGTATTGTAAGTCCTAGACCCTTTTGAAATTTGGACTAGCTCCTCTCTTAAATTAAAAATCACTTTAATAAGAGTTCCTCCATATCCTCAAAATAATCTACTAATTTTTCTTCAATCACATCCTCAAAGCTCCCATCGAAATAAGACATATGAATACCTATAGCAAATCAAATTAATATACTCTTTTGAAGCTTTCAAAAATATTTACTTAATTATCTAACATCAATTATGTAACTTGATGTTAACATTACCCTAACTTGATGTTAACACTACTCTAACATTAAAATTTTAAGCATTTTTAATAAAAGAGTTGGACCAAACTCCCCGCTTGTTAAGCCCAATGTCTATTTTCTGGGAGGATTGCCTAGGCATTGAAGGAAACTAAGGCAATGGCAATGCGTTCATAATTTGCTAGAGAACAATTGTAATCCATTCCACTCGATAAATTATACCCTTTCTAGTGCTTTTTATGAGGTCACCTTCCTTTGATAACTCCCTTTCGGTTGAAAGTATTAAAATTACTAATTATGTAGGTTGGCTCTGATTTGAGTTCGAGCTACTCCTTTAAAAAGCGAGTACGAGTAAGAAGACTTATGTACAAATCTCATAACAGTATATTATGTATTTAGTGAGAGAAATCATTCCTATTTTAAACAGGTACAATTTCATTTTAGCGATATCTTTCAAGTTTCTCAATTGCGTTTGAGAAATACGAGGGAAAAAATAAATTGATTTGCTTTTAAACGACTGAAAAAATATACAATGCAAATCAACATTCAAGAAACTTACAACGCTTCACTTGCATCATTATGTCCCACTTGACTCCCTTCAACGCTTACAACGCTATCTTCCCTCCTTTCAAGAGCACACCAATTCTTTTTAAATTGTTAAAGTTAATATTAAATAAGGAAAATAAAACGATCACAACGATCCATCGAGATCAACAAACGCTATACATGATAAAGGATCACATATTTTTGCAGAATTTCAGAATTTCAGTTTCCTGGCAACATAGTTCATTTTGGTGAGATCTGACGGTTGCATGTAATAACCACCGTCACCGCGCTTTGGGAACACAAACCATTCTCCGTGCACTTTTCAATTTAGAGTGGAAAACCAGACGCTGCACTCAGATCTCAAGGCCATGGGAACATCCTGAATGTAGCCAGTATGATTCTTTTATAAAGAGCTGATCTGAGTCTCTTGTAGAATTTCAGTCTTTTTTTTCTTGAAATGTTTTTTCTTAAATTTTGCGGGATTTGTTTGAAATTGGATTAAAATACAGTCAGTGGTATTAAGGTTGACGTGACACACCTAGAAAACTTGGTTAGGAGATGCCATGTTTTTCGATGAATAACACAACTAACTTTAGATTTATTTTAAGATTTTGGATGTTTGTTTTATCGTATCTTGGTGGAAATTTAGCTAAACTGGTTATGCATAGGAGCTGGTATTCTGCATTCAGTGCATGCTAATTTTTGTCTTTTCTGTTTTGAACTGGTTAGTATTTTCCCTAGGAACTGGTTAGTATTTTCCTTAGTTACATTGTTTTTAGAGATTTGTAGTTTTGACAAAGGAACAATGGAATCTGTAGTATAGTACCTCCTAGAGATCTTTGAGCTTAAAATAATCCATTTGAGCTTAAAATAATATAATCCATTTGAGCTTAAAATAATCCATACTAGTTTGCATTGCTTTCAGGTAATGACTAGATGTCAAACTATTTGCACTTGCAACTTGGCAGATAGCTTGTATGATTTTTCATGCGTGTAGAAACCACTATACATGTATCGTTTTGTAATGGGATATGGGCTATCCACTCTGCTTCCCGTCCAGATCCACAATGTTGTGAACTTCTGGAATTACATTAGAAATACTGCTGTAAGTTTCCTCAAGTTTGATAGCCTCCCTTAGCTCTGCAACTACTTCACTGATAGCCGGCCTGCAAGAGGATTCAGCCTTAACACATCTGACGGCTACTTTGGCAACAAGGGTGAGGGATTTTATGTTGTAATTTCCACCCAACCTTCTGTCAATGATTTCTTCTATTTTGCCAGGAATTGCATCCATCTCCACGAGAGGTGTAGCCTGTAAATATGCACATCAATATTATGCACTACAAAGCGTTTTTAATATTATTTAAGATTAATGATCAGATTACTCACCCATTGAATGATATTTAATTGGTCTACAGATAGATTTGCATCTATAGGTCGTCTACCGCATATAATCTCTAACAAAACAACTCCAAAACTATACACATCACTCTTGTCAGTCAACCTTTGAGTGTTAAAATATCTGTTAAACAAAACCGAAAGAAAATCTGAGCTAAGAATGCCAACGAAAATGAAAAAGTGTGATTCTACAACAAACACAATTCCTTGAACGTCAATAAAGAGTGCAAGTTATGTATGTGATATACTCTGGATCAAGGTATCCTATAGTTCCTTTCACCACAGTGCTAACATGAGAACCCTCTCCATCAATCCATATCTTTGAAAGACCAAAGTCACCAAGTTTTCCTTTTAAATTGCTGTCTAGAAGAATGTTCGATGTTTTCACATCCCTGTGAATAATCTTCGGGGTGCAAACTACGTGCATGTATTCCAATCCTTCGAATAGAAATGACAGAGATATGGTTATGCATTAATTTCCTTAAAAAGATAGAATATGAAAAAAATGGTTAAGTCTTGTTTTGCTTTTGAAGTTTAAAG
This sequence comes from Picea engelmannii, assembly GCA_009831015.1. Lineage (NCBI taxonomy): Eukaryota > Viridiplantae > Streptophyta > Pinopsida > Pinales > Pinaceae > Picea > Picea engelmannii. The sequence continues at coordinate 596,329 of ML778969.1, forward strand.
TAGGCATCTACTCTATTCCAAAAATGTACATCAGACCGGAAAATGAACAAACTATCCTGTGCTGCGTCTAAAGCTATTTTGAGCCTTGTTTTCCAATGTAGTTCCGAACCTGCATTAGGAGTTGGAAAAGGAAAGAAGAACTAAATCAGAATTTGTTATCTTCACTATTCTTTCACCCACTCAAGCAAACATATCTATGATAAATATATATACCATAAAGGCGGTCCCTTAAGGACCCTCCGGACATGTTCTCGTAGATGATCATAAGTTTTTTGCATTCATTGCAGTAGCCCAGTAAAGTCACTAAGTTCTCGTGATGTACTCTCGAAAGAACGTCAATCTGTTAATCAAATGAACTGAGGGTAATGAATTTTACTAGACATGGTTATGTGTGAATATGGTTAAAGACATTACGAGATTGCAGCTAGAAACTAAACTTTGATACTCTATCCAAATGGAAGAATATTACATGGTTTAAGAATCTCAGAATTACCTCATTCAAGAACTGGTGAATTCCTTGTCTAGAGAACAAGTAGAGAACTTTTACGGCTATTTCCTTTCCTTCCAGCAATTTACCAAAGAACACAGATCCAAAACCCCCTTTTCCGATATTCTCACTGAAATTTTTTGTGGCAGTCGTCATCTGATCTAGAGTGAAGGCACAAGACTTTGTTGAACTTGGTACCATAATAGTTGCGTCAGTCCATTCGTTGTGACGCACAACATTTTCCACCCCATTGCTTTCAGTTGTGATGCACTCTTTCTTCTTGCGATACACAAAAATACCCGCTATCAACGATAGACCCATGATTAGAACTCCGCCGAGTGTTATTCCGAAGACAAGCTGTTTCCTCAATTTTTTGTTGTTACTGTTGTTTTGTAAATGTCTACATCAATAGAAAATGGTTGTAACCAATCTTTTGAGAAAATTTTGGGGAAAGTTTAAATGAACGATAATGTCAAAAAAAAATTATGTTTACAAGAAACTTACAGTCTCTCCAACATCGTTAAATGAGAGAAGTCTGGCAAAGGTCCCGTGAGATGATTATGATCGAGTGCCCTGGTTATTTGATATCAATGGATCATTACCAATACTTTCTAAAAATATTTACAAAGTATAATTATATTTATAAACAGAAGCAAGCAAAACAGGTAAGTCAGAATGCAAAATTAATATGCTCCAGTTGAAGCATGCGACGAGTCTTCCTGGGTGGTCGAAAGAGGTAGTGAAACATCCATGGTATCCAATGGTTGAAATCCAAACCCCACCTAAAAGGGGTTGTGGTTGGTTGAGCTATGTATGGCTCTATTGTAGCTATGTTGAACATAGGGAAGACTCTCATCCAAGGTGTTGGGGTGCTTGGAATTGTACATGTGTGGGCTGTGTACAATCATTCGGTTGACGACCTTGGTTTGGCCATCCATATGGGGGTGGAAGGCAATGGAATTGGTGAGCTTGGTGTCCAACAGTGAGAAAAGGCTTGACCAGAATGTGTTGAGGAATCAACCGTCCCAATATGAGATAATGGTTTGTGGGATCCCAAAGTGGATCCACACTCGTTCAAAGAAAATCTTGGCAGTGGCCTCTGTTGTGATGCTCTTCTTGTAGGCGGCCAAAATCGTCATCCTGGAAAAGCAATCAACAACCAAAAAAACACAGTCATTTCCCCGCTTTGAGGACGGAAGGCTCGACATATATCCATTGAGATGGATTCCCAGGGCCTTTCAAGAGTAGGAAAATGAGTGTACAGGTCTTGTTTATTAATGTTTGGTTTAGCAATAGCACAGGCAGTGAAAGACCAAATATACTTGCTAACATCTTGTCGAAGTTTTGACCATTATAAATTTCGCTACAACAATACCACTGTCTTTTCCACGTCGAAGTGTCCTGCCACCCGACTATAGTGGGATTCCCAAATCAGCTACGCTCACTCGCTTGATGGAACACATAGATGGCCCATATGGAACAACAACCCATCCTAAAGATGGAAATTGGTGACAACTTTGTTTGCGCCCAACATCTGGTAGGTGTTGGCGAAGTCAAGATCTGTCTCATAGAGGTAGGTCCATTCGGAGGTCTCATGGATGCAAGAATCCATCATTGTGGTGAGTTTCGTGACTGGAGGCTGGCTGAGGAAATCAAAAACTTAGTTGCTACGCCTTGTTTTATACTTGATGTTGAGGTGGAATTGCAACAAATAGGTGGACCACTTCTGATGGTGGTCATTCTGCAATTTTCCTTGTGTCTACATGACTTGCAATGACTTATGATCAATGTGGATGATTGTCTTCTTCTCGAGAATGTAATGCCTCCACTGACAGCAGGCTTGCACAATGGAGTACACTTACTTTTCGTAAGTACGGTACTTACGAATGACATCTGGTAGTGTCTCATTATGATATGCCACGGGGTGGTCATGTTGAGTGATGACTACTCCCACAACATTGTCTGAATCATACGTCTCAATATCAAAGGGTTGTTGCAGGTCATGTAATGAAAGTACTAGGGAAAAGCATAAGCTCTTCTTCATATCATCTAATGATTTATGTTGGGATAGGCCCCACACAAATTTTTCATTACCACCACCTCTGGTTATTTAGATGACGGCCCATGCAATATGGGAGAATCCCAACACAAAACTGCGATAGAAATTGACAAGGCCTAAGAAGATTTGAAGTTCAATGAGCGTGGTTGGGGCTGGCCAATCATTGATGAATTGGATCTTGGCTAGATCCACATGCACACCATGTGCATCAACAATGTAACCTAGGTAGTGGACTCGGTCCATGCCGAAGGAGAATTTTTCCAAGTTGGCATATAGCTTGTGTTGTCGCAGAGTGTGCAGAACCTACTGAATGTGTTGCAAGTGTTCCACCCAAGTCTTATCATAGATGAGGATGTCATATAGGTACACCACTACAATAGAATTGGTGAAAGGTCACAAGATATCATCCATCAGCCTCATGAAATTTGTTGGGGCATTTGTCAAACCAAAGGGCATGACCAACCATTCAAAAAGACTTTCTTTTGACTTGAAGGAAGTCTTCCTACATCTGTCTTCTCTATTGGGACCTGATGGTAGCTAGACTTTAGATCAATCTTATTGAGGTATTTGGTCCCATTGAGTTGATCAAGGAGATCGTCGATTCGGGGAATCGAGTATTGATTCCTCACTGTGATTTTATTTAGAGCCCGATAATCAATGCAAAGTTGCTAGATCACATCTTTCTTCTTCACAAGCACAATCGATCTACCACAAGGTGATGAGCTGGATCGAATGTGCCCCTTGTGGAGAAGTTCTTGGATCCAACGATGGATCTCCTCATTTTCTAACAGAGATCAACGATAGACTGGTCTATTGGGCAGCGGTGCGCCGGAGGTCAAATCGATGGAATGCTTGACCTAATAGTGCAGAGGTACCCCATTAGGTGAGGAGAAGATGTCTTTGTATTCTTCCACAACCTTATCCATTTACTTCTACTGTGTGGAGAGGTTGGTTGCGGAGGCCGTGGATGTGTTTGCAATCTTTTTCTCACTCCGAGAGCGAATCACGAAGAAGACAAACTTTCTGGTCTGAGAGATGACCTTCCTGCATTTCTTGGTAGAGATCAAGGAAATGACACTAGGTGGGACTACCTCGGGTGTCCTATATAATTTCTTGTTCAAAGTAATAATAACATTGCGATGCCTAGACTCATATACAACATGATGTTTCCATAAATAAGGTTGGCCCAAAAGAACATCACAAACTTCAATGGGAGCAACATCACACAATACCTCATCTTTGAATGTATTGATGTCATATGACAGGCAACACTATTGGTTTACGCGAAGATCGCTCCCTTGGCGAAGCCATCCGATGGTGTAGGGTCGTGGGTGAAACATTGTCGGTAAGGCTAGCCGCTTGACGACCTCCGTTGAGATGAGGTTCTTCTAGCTACTGATATCAATGATGAAGTGTCGTGGAGTGCCTTTCACCCACATCTGTGAATGAAAGAGGCACTCACCTTCCTCTGGCTCACCAGGTTCACTAGGTTGGATCTTGGTGGTAGCAATGATGGAAGTGGGTTCTGCGTCAATGATTTGTCTCCCCTTTTCTGGTTCCGACTCAGAGTCGGAACCTGCATCTGATTAAGAGGCTTTCACCTTTGCCACCAATGGCTACTTTAAGCAACAATCAACAATGTTATGCCAGGGGCTCTTATGGAAGTTGCATCGCTTCCTGGTATCTTTCTTCATCTTTCCATTGTCCTTATTTGCTTGCAGCTTCATGGTTGTTCTGAGATTGTCCATCTTTGTTATGTCCTTTTCTCTATGGGTTGAGGCTTGCCTTGCCTTGCTTCTGCTGTGAGGGGTTCCCAGACCCAAACTTCTACGTCTTTTGTTTAAGCTTATGCTCAATTTTGGTGACATATCTATAAGCCTCGCCTAATGAAGAGATGTCCAAAAACTCCATTTCTTCCTGGATGTATCTATGTAGACCACCGCGATACTTGAGCACCAGATGTCACTTAGAATATTTGATACCCAACTTGGTGTAAAATGTATGGAAGATATTTGTGAACTATGACACTGCTTGGTCACTTTCCTATCGCAATGTGCTCCATTTTGTATACAAGTCATCATAATTTCCAATAGGGTAGTATTGTTCCTTAATAACACCCCTAAAGGATTCTTAGGTAAGTGCGACTGTAAATAATGAAGGTTTTTTCATTGCGTTTTGCTCATAGAAAGTCTCCCACCAATCTTTGATATGGGGGACGGCTTTGAGGAGCGCAAAAGTAATATTTTCTCTATTCGAAAAGTTATGGACAAATAAATACCCTTCTAGTAGATTCAACCATTTGCCTACAACATCTGCATCTATCTGACCTTCAAATATAGGAATATCAAAATTGATATGTATCTTGAAGGGGGTGGCGTCTCCGCTCGAGGTAGATATGTCATTTGTCGACAACCATTAAAAGATTTGTGAAAAGTTGTCCATTATCTCATTCCTTTGTGGCTTGAAGGCTTCCTCCAGCAACATTTTGAAAGGATCTCCTATCTTGTCGTCTTTCTTTTCACCCTCCATGGACGGTTTCTTGGGTGTGCAAGAGCAGTTTTTATTAAGAGAAACAGGCTCGAGACCCAACTCTCTATACCCTGACCTCGTCGGGGACTTGCACTAAAAAACGACAAAAAGGAGATTGCTCTAATACCATTGATCTGGATTTATGAGTAGAACAAAATGGAAACTTGGATTTATAGTATGAACACAAAGACACGGTGAATAACAACAGGGATACTGTAAAATTGGAATTATTAAATAAGAAATATGTTGAAACTGTAAAATGCAGACTAAAACAAGCTTGGTAGAATGTTGACAACTTATCTCTGAGAAGAGATGTGACGACTGCGCTCATTCACAAGAAAATGAGTACAATGAGGCTCTGAAGGTCTTTTTACAATAAACATGAATGTCGAAACCCTATACATCCAAAAAACTAACCCTAGGAGATGAAGCGCCAAAAGTCATGTGGGTCATGTTGGGGTAAGTTAGTACATCAACTTCCTGGGGTTGTAACGTTTGCATACGATCTTCATTTAGGGTGCACGATAGCTCGTTGGAAAGATATTAACGAGGAAATTCATTTAGGGGGCTCAACCAGATCCATCGTGGAATATTGAGGTGCCTGATCGCGAAAAAACGTCATTTAGACCCTCAAAATGGCCCCAAAAGTTCAGAAACCGAAAAACTGCTAAAAATATAAAGTTGCCAAAAAATTGTTTTAAAGTAGTTGGACAAGGTGGGTGGGCACTAAGATCCTAAATAAAAATTTCACACATTCAAATCTAAATGGAGTAGGGTATGTACACCTACTTAAACTTGACTTTAGCTTAACTATAACCTTTAAATTAAATTATTATTATTATTATTTAAATAAATATTAAAAACAATTAAAAAAATACTTATTGTATATTTATCTTTCTTAAAATGAATATTTAGATATAATTAAATAGACACTTCTTATATTAAATACTAAATAACTTATCTTACACTCACTTATAAATGGATTAATCTTTCTTTAGAAAAAGACACAAGCTTGTAACTCTATGATTAAAAGGGATCAAATCTATTTTTTTTTTTGTTTGTTAATTTGTGCAGGACCTGCGATTAACCTGTGGCTTGAGAAACCGCGACTCAGGGGCACCTAAGCCGTCAAAATCACTCGGGGATCGCACCCGGCCTGAGCCACACCAACCCTTAACATGGTTGGATTTTTTGTCCCAGCAGGTTTCGAACCGGTGACTTTAACATCACGGAGTGGCTTAACAACACACTCCGTCACCGACTGTCCTACACCTCGAGGACAAAAGGGATCAAATCTATTAAGATATCGACCTTCCTTCAATTTTTTTTATTTTTTATACCCTAAAAGAATTTACACTTTTTAAAATTGAATTTTTCTAAATATTTATTATAAATATTTTATAAATTTTTCTATTACAATTAAAAAAAAACTACTAATACTAATACAAATAAAAATAAATTATAAAATTATATGCACACGTTAACTAAATTATAAAATTATACGCACAGGTTAACTAAAGCTGTCAATTGTCCAATTTGCTGGGGAACCAATCCTGTCAGATTCCTTCTGGACAAAGTGCTGGCAACAAAAGGATTTCCATGAATAATTACAATATTACAATTCCATATAAAACAAAAACAATGAACGGT
>ML778970.1:0-11176 GCA_009831015.1 Picea engelmannii
GGTCCAGACTCAGACATTCCTTAGGGTTTATACATTCTGTCCAGGGTGCACTTTGATTAGTGTAGGAAGAATGGCCCAGGGTGAGGAATGGTCCATGCTCAGAAATCAGAAACAATCCTTCTTCCTTGTTTGAGAAGAATAGGATAGATAGCCCATTGCTGATGAGGGTAGATATTCTTTCAAATCTCACAAACGTGAGTGAAAGATTGGCCTAGATGATTTAGTTTATTTTTAACAATATTTTCTGTGCAGGATGACATCAGATGATTGTTATGGAGACTACCTGTCTCCAGACAGTAGAGATATACTACTGTGGTGGATATGTTCCACTGTTCGTGAGGCAGATTTTCTTTCAGAGCTCACAGATGTGAGTGAAAGATTGGCTCAGATAATTCAGTCTATATCATAACATTGTTTCTATGCAGGTTGCTATCAGATGTTTGTTATGAAGACTGTATGACAGTAGATGAGGACAACTGTGGTGGATATGTTCCACTGTTCGCAACCATACATCGCTGATCAAGTACTTGTGTGTTACTTGGTGTGGTAGTGTACCATTGGATTGTAGTTATGTACTACTATGAATAGACACAGTTGTGTTCTATCCTTGTTCTAATTGCCTTGAAGACTATCAATAGTTTATTGGAGATAATCATCATCCAGATGAATGATGAACAAAGATTTTCCAAACGGAAAACAGTTCAGAGCATTTACTCCTCTTGTATCACTCTATGGTGAGAGTGACTTATCCAGCATCATATCTAATTACTCAGATGAAGTATGGTTTTGAGAAATGATGCAGCTGATGGTGATGGTGATGTTCATGATCTAGTCATGAGATAGTCTAATTCTGCTTATATACAAAATCAGTGTAGCTTACTTATATACAAAAAGAAAAAGAAAAAGAAAAATCACCTGAACATGTATGGAAATACATGTTCAGGTAAAATAAAAAGAAAAAGAAAAATCACATGTGCTTCCCCTAAAAATGGCTTCAAACAAGAATTACAAATGTGTTGGCGATGAAATTTCATCCTATACAGTTGTAAATACTATTATGTGAAGTGCCAAATTGCACAGCAAGCATGAGCATTTATAAAGACCATGCTATGCAATCAAAGAAAATATTTTTCCATTCACTCAAAAATGTCATTTCATACACATAAAGAAGGAATGGGCAAACAATTTCCTCGAGCTGATGGTATAAACCAGTGGAAGGCCATTTTGTAAAGTGATATGAGCAGACAGTGAAAGCATGAGAGAGAATTCTGCTTCTTCAAAGCTATGGCTGACTTTGCATTGCTCGATACCACATATTTTCTAAACAGGAAAAAAGTAATTAAATTACTACAGAATTGACAAGTACAACAGGCACTCCAGCCATACTAGTAGGTGCCGCATAATGCTCTCTCTCAAGTGACTTAGTCCTGAGATTTTCAAATAGACTTTTCTTGATTGAATTACCAAAAATGGCTAAATCATACTTGTAAACATCATAATAGACTAGAATTAAATCAAGAGAATACACAAGGCAGCCAATCATCAGCTTCATCCTGGATCTTTGCTTATTTAAGTCTACCTTTCAGAGTTCAGGAATTGCACAAGGAATCTTTATTATAGGAGGTTATTTCACATATTTTTGTTGCATCAACTCAGCTAGGATAGAACCTTCTTCTCATGGTTCTTCCTCTGTAGCTGTTACAACAAAATCTAGCACCCCCATCTTGTTAGAATATAGAAGATGGTGTGCTCGTTTTACCATTGACGATACCCTCGTCACCCAACCATAGGCCGAAGCCACCCTTCGAGCACCTTAACCTTGACCGAGAATTTCTCTGAAAGCAAACCCTAGGTTAGATAGCCAAACAAAGGGTAGCGCACCTTTCACCAAGGTTAGCGCATCACAAAAAAAACTGATCAGATAGTCCAAACCCTAGCCAAGAGATAGTCCAAGACAATACTGAAAACTGGTTGCTGCTACAGCTGCACCTGCAACCCTCCTCTACATATGCGCACCAAACTGGGAACTGCAGTGTGCAGAACTGGCTCTCTGCAATTGCTGATGTGTCAAATGAGAATTGGCGCCCTGTATTTATACTGGTTCTGCCAGTTCTGCTGGGGCCGACTTCTCCTTTTGGATATGTGTCTGTTCAGTATATTATTATTATTTCTGGCCGACTTCTTCTCTTGGAGGCTAATGACCTAGTATAAATTATCTTCTTGAGCCGACAAGACTTCTAGGGTTATTAGACAACTCATTAGGGTTTTCTCTTGCTTTCCAGAGTCTTCTATTCTCGTCAGGTTCACACGTGGAGGTAAATACCTCCCGCAACTACCATAATATCAACACTCCCTCCTAGTTAGGGAGGTATTATAGGTAATGGTCTTGAGCACAAAAACATACCATTTACCCGGTAGCATCAACATAGTCGTTTAGACTATCTCATGACTAGATCATGAACATCACCATCACCATCAGCTGCATCATTTCTCAAAACCATACTTATCTGAGTAATTAGATATGATGCTGGATAAGTCACTCTCACCATAGAGTGATACAAGAGGAGTAAATGCTCTGAACTGTTTTCCGTTTGGAAAATCTCTGTTCATCATTCATCTGGATGATGATTATCTCCAATAAACTGTTGATAGTCTTCAAGGCAATTAGAACAAGGATAGAACACAACTGTGTCTATTCATAGTAGTACATAACTACAATCCAATAGGCTTGTCTGTCTGATTCCGCATACTATGCTATCATCAATTCTATACACGCATGGACAAACTAAGATAGGACACGATCCATATCTACCTGAACACAATCAGTGTAAGCTATATATATATGTTGTTGAATATATATATATATATATATATATATATATTTTTTTTTTTCTTTAATAGGCTTGTCTGTCTGATTCCGCTTACTATGCTATCATCAATTCTATACGTGCATGGACAAACTAAGATAGGACATGATCCATTTCTACCTGAACAATATCAGTGTAAGCTATATATATATGTTGTTGAACACCTTTTGAGTTATAGTGTTTTAGAAGACTGATAATAAACTTTGGAATTCTTGTCTATTGCAGTTATTCGAGAAGTTGGTGCCTGGGGAATTAGCCGACTGCAAGAATGCTAGCAGTGCCCCATTTTGAAGTCATTTTGGTTACCATATTTTTTGGTGGTGCTCAAACAATTCCATTGTCTACAGTAATATGGCGGCAGATCTAAGTTGCATTACATTAGCAAATAATGAACCTCTTAATGGCTTTCAGTTGAGGACTTCCATAATGAAAACTCATCGAGAATTTCTTAGCTTGAGCAGTTTTATTTCAAAAGCATGGGAGGGAAATCATACTGCATACATGTTGCTCGAGCCCATGCACAGAAACATTGGGTTTGAAGCATTGTGTTATGTCTATGAAGTTTTATTAGTAATAAACTGTTCACTCATCTATATTATCCAGTCAATGAAGTGCCTGTTTCCAAGGCAGGAAATAGTGTACAGGTGAGGCATGATTTTCAAAAGTTAACATTGAGTGTACAGGTGAGGCATGATTTTTTGAGGAACAGTACCCATTAAATGTGTAAATAGGAGGGATAGTGTGATTTGTGATGTCAAACTTGTCATTTGGATTCGACCTTTCTCTCAAGTGCTAAGCGACATCTACCCAAAAACATGCTTCCAGAATATCTTTTTTTTTCTAAAATATGAGGTGGACGGACCTTTTGTGTTTAGCAATGTCAATAATTAGTGAGGCATTTGTTTGCCTAAATTGGTTATAAAAGATCAACATAGTTCAAATTTTTAACATTAGTCCCCTTTATTTAATTACTTTGTTGACTGTAATAATGGCTAAACACATTTCAAATCTATAATTTTCATGATTTGTTTTGGTAAATAGAAGAATAGTATTTATACAGAATATACAGTATGCATGTAATCAGATAAATTTCGAGATTACAGCCATTGGGGCTAGATCCTTTAAACCATAGTCCCTAGTCAAAATTGAATTTTTTTTCAACGATGTTTAAATGAATACTGAGTGTCTCAATCTAGCAAACATCTTCTATGACCCTTAAGATGCTGCATAAGATTTTCCTTGTCTATTGAGATACATGATTTGGTCACAGGCCTTGTACAGCGAATACCAAAATGAGCATCTGTGCCCATATTTTCAAGTTTATCTGCAATGGCATTGGCTTGTCATCTTACATGACTTAGTTCAAATTTTATAAATGACTTGTAAATTGCTTGATTTATGCAGTGATAGATGCCATCCACTAGTTTTTTCCACGCTTGTCCAACGTGGGATTCTTGATTGCATCTATAATTAGTTTGGAATCACCTTCCAATACCACCTCTCGCATATTATGGTCCAATGCTATCATTAAACCTTCTCTGGATGCAACTGCTTCTGCAAAATTATTAGAAGCTTCTCTTATATTTTTGCAAAAATGAAGAAAGGGTTACCTATACTAATTCATATCAGACCTCGAATTTCTGCCTTCCCCAAATTCCCTCTGGAAGCATCATTGAAATTAATCTTGAAGAGGGTGAGTCAGGTTCCAAATATCTCAGTATTCAGAATTATCAGTTGTTGATTGTTTCCTGGCCTTTAACCTTCCAACGGCTATTGCCCAAGCTTTGAACTCAATTTCTTCTTCTGGACTTATCTGTAAATATTTTGCCTCAGTTGTCTCCTTAAGATTTCTTATTATTTTCTGGTTTATTTTCAGATGGGAGAAAGTAAGATTTTGCAAAATTCTTTTGTTACTTTCTAGCCAGACATTCCAGCAAATTCAGCTCAAGATAAGTTGCGATATTTGATTTAAAATATCAGGTTTATATCCTCCTGTCTGCCAGTTATCAATAAGGTCTGGAGTGCTATTAAAAGTAACTCTCCGCCTCCTCATCAATAGTTCCCCATTTGCCAACAAAAACACGAAGTTGGTCAACTCACAATAGCAGATGAGCACAGAATTCTTTGTTGTTGGGACAAAATGCACATTTTTATGAACCATGATATCCTATTTTCTCCAATTATCCCATGTTAAATTCTTATTTTGAACCACTGTTGCAAATATTGTTTTGGGCAATATATTGTTGAGGGTCTGAAAATAAACTTATTGGAAATGTCATAGAAAATATCGACAAACATTAACTTGGAAAAATTGACAACCTGGAAAATKTTGAAATTGTAGCARGGAAGGTCTTCCATCATCATTATAGCATCCTAGCATGATGGAGGACAATGAAACATAGRCTAAGTTGATTAATTAAATGTTTCCCTAAGTCTAACTTAGGAAAAGAACCGTTGATGTGTTATAATCTTCAATTGMCTTTATTGAGTACCTTTTCTAAGGTTAAAGTGAAAAATAATTTAAGTTGTGGTCTTTTAATCTTGACCATTGATCTCATCTTGATGGAGAGAGTAGATCTCAGCCCTCCATCACTTTGGAGATTAGGGTTTCACTTACTCAACAAAGTATATGAGTAGATCGACTTGGCTAGGGGGTGCACTTGAGAAAGGGGATTTGATTTCTGAGAGAGATTGAATTGCAGGTTCGCTGGGAGAGTTTTTGCAGGAGGACTGAAGAGAATTGACAAGTAAATCGACTCATATCTTCACCAAATCGTAGAGGCATCCTTCAGGTTTGACAGAGCTGAGTAAGAGTGATGCAGGAGGGCCGTACAATTACGCAGAGGCTCATTGTTTCTTCTTATGTTTCGTTTTGGGTGGTTGTTGAAGGGTTTTAGGGAGGCTGTACGATTTTGTGGAGGATGTTTTTTCTTTTACTGTTCAGCTATTAGCTGAGGTCGATTTACCATTGTAAGAGATCTCTATATTTTCCTGCATAACAATAGAAACCCTCAACTCAGCTGCAGTTTCCTCTCCGGGGTTTTTCCAGGACAATTGTCCAAAAACAAGTGTGTACAAGTGTTGTGATTGTTGTTATTCTTTACTGTTTGATCCTGGTTATTATTTCTGTTGCATATTAAATTTTTTCTGAAGAGAAAACCTAGATAAATCAATTAAAATAATTGAAAGGTGAACTGGGTTTTAAGAAATTTCACATGGTATCAGAGTAGGGCAACAAAAGGATACAACATCTTATCATATCTGAACAAATCTGAAGTGGATCATATAGATCTAAGCACAGATCAAGGTAGCCGTAAGATTTTTGCAGCAAGGATTTGAACCTTGAGGGTTTGAACAAAATGATTGAGTTTGAGGGTAGAAGACAGGTTACGAGGGGATTAGAATTACCCCACTTGGAAAGAAAGGATGACAATGATATTAGAAGCCAATGATGTGTTAGATCATGTCAGTGACAAGGCAGTAGCTCCTACGGGTGCAGCCGAATTGGTCATCTAGAATAAAGGTGAGGCTAAGGAAAATAACCTGATTCTTGATTGGATTAAGGACCATATGGTCCTGTTGCCGTCCTAATACACACTTGCAAACGTGAGCTAAGTCCGGCTTACTTAGTGTGTCCTTGGAGGCACAATGCCTAGGTTCAAAGCTCACGTTGTCACTTTGACTTGAAACTCTTCCGTCTAGGCTCACTCCTAGGGAAGCCAAGGGGGGTTGTCCCTAGTTACTAGATAAGTTTTAGAGTTAGATTCTAGGAGTTGATTTTAATTTCTTAAGGTTAGAGGGGATCTAATCTAGGATGCTAAGGAAACAATGCAAGGTGCAAGGGTTAGCATGTAAAGTAAACCTTTTCCTAGGGAAACTAAGACTAGTGCCTAAAGATTGGGCTTGGGGTCAACTAAGTTAAGGGGTTGTTCATTACACATGGATTACAATATTACTTACAAAAGAATAACTTGATCAAATAAATATTAGACACAAGATTTACAATTCAAAGAATGCTAAAATACAACAACAAGCTAACCACTTTATTTATGTGTTTGTGCAGGATAATAAGAGATTAGAACATCACATCACATTTACAATAATATCATCAACATATCACCACATCAACAAAGAAGATTTAAAGATTTAAGCACAAGTGTTATGAAGATGACTCACTCTTAATTATTAAACCCTCAAGGTGTTATTAGATTAAGCCAAAGGTTGAGTTGTTAAGCTTTCTTAAGATTGTTAAGTTTTATTAAGCTTTCACCAAAGCCTCCTCCCCCCATTGCCAAATCACTGTTGGATGCTCAAGATAGTATAACAACAAGGCTAACCCTAGCTTTCTCAGTCAGTCCTAAGACAAGAGTACTTCCCAGAGAGGACACATCCTGTGCGTTGTGAAATAGTCCCCTGCCTACACCCTCCGTTGTTTTCCTCAAATCCCGTTTTAGATGGTGAAGATGGTGGTCTAAGGTACCCTAAAGAGTCTATTAAGTTATTATATAAGTTAGGTAGAATTTTATGAGTGTTTAGGAGTGTTTTAAGGATTTTATGACACTTTTTAAGAGTGATTTAGTGACTTGGCCGAAACTCACTTCAACCTTAAAGATGTGTTGATTTAGTTATGAGATTAAGAGCATTAACACATGCATATGTCACTTGATTGCACAATTAGATAGTTTGAAAAAAAACAACAAGGGCAAGAACAACTTGCCAACCAATAGAAGAGAAGCTATCAGACTTATATCATATTCAAGAGCATTGAGTGTGAAAAAGAAAAAGATTTAGATGTTGCCTACTTATCAACTTAGAGACAAGTTATCTCAAGCATATGGCATTAAGAGATCTATGCAATGAAGAAGAACACCATCTACTTCTTGAAGCATCAAAGATTATAGATCTAAGCATGAAACATAAAGATAAACACTTGTAGTGAACTAAGCATGCATGAGATCTAGTTAAGTTGATTTAAGGTGCCCAATAGGCTTAAGCTAGAGAATTATTAAGTGCTAGATCTAGATCTAGAATATTTAGAGCACTAACCAATTAGATCTTAAATCACAAAATAAACCCTAACCAACCTTTTGGGGTTTTCCTCTCCCAAATAGGTAGGCAATTAATTAAGTTGCTTAGCTTTGAAAATATTTAGAAAAGGGAGAGAAGCAAGCAAACCAAGAAGAGGAAGCAAGAGAGAAGCAAGCAAACAAAGAAGCAAACAAACAAACCCTAACCCCCACGTCCTAGGGTTTGGGAGATACCCTTTATCTCACAAACCCTCACGTCCAAGCAAGAAAGAGACAAAAATGGAAGAAAAGAGAAAGATATAAACTAAACCCTAACTACCCCAAGGCTCACACGTGGGAGGAGGCCGTACCACTCCTTCCCCCACAACCATGAGCCACTACAAGCAAACAAAAGGAAGAAAAAGTGAAGGAAAACACTAAGAAATTGAAGAAGGAAGGTTGAGAAATAGCTACCAATCCCTTGGGGGGTCTTTGAGTGTTGTGTGGATGCCTTTGGGTAGCCAAAACCCCTCTCAACCAGATCTGAACCTGCAAAAACCAGCAAACTATGCTGGTTGGAAATGTTACACACAACAATACCAATGAAGAAAAACTTTTTCTTTTTTAGGGCAAAAATTTTTCTTGAAATTTTTTATGAAAAAAATTATATTATGATGACCATAAGACTATATTATGCTAGTTGAAATATGGATTGCAACACAAATATAAAGAGAAAGAGCAATAGAAGAAGATTGCTTGGAGTGTATGGAAATCTCAAAGGGTGACTCTTCCAAGAGGCACCCTAATGAAACCCTTGAAGTTCAATCTGCAAAACCTCACACAATGGCATGCATACAATGGCTAATATGGAGGGTTAAACTAATAAAGTGAAATACTTGCACCCTATCTAGCTAACCACATATATAGATCTACAAGACTACTCTTTGCAAGATCTACTCAAATAAAATACTTTACGTAAGATCCATTCATGCAACCATCATATCAAATTGAAACAACTTTACCTCATGTGTTTGTAAGAACTAAAATACTTATAGATCTTCCCAAAATACTCCAAATCTTCTTTTATTATTGCATCAAGAAATGGGATCTTGGAGAAACACTTGCTCCAAAACCCTAAGAGAAGAAAAATGGAAATGAATTGAATAGAGAGAGAGAGAGTGGAAAATCAAGTAGCATAACACTAGCTCAAGATATGGTAAGTGAAAGAGTGAGGGGAGGGTTCCTTTTATACTTGGAGAGGCAAGCTCGCCCCTCTTGGATCTATGCCAAGTGTCTCACACCAAGAAAAAGAGGAGATCCCTAGGCTAGGGCACACCATCTAGGGTTTGCACAATAGATTAAGGCTGTAGAAAGGTGTGGGAGGTGTTGGGATCACACAAAACACAAGTGAGAGGCTATGGGATTCGTTCTAGGGAAGAGGAAGAGGCCCCAATAATTAAAAACAAATTTTCCTTGGAGATCATCAAAAGGAGGGGCGTAACTTTCTTAGAGGGCACAATTTTTTGGGATGAGGGAAAGATTGGAGGGTGAGAGATGAGGTAAGGAGTGTGGGAACACTCTAGAAGAAGACGTGGGGGGTAAAGGCAGGTAAAGAACATGCGAAGGGGACCCCCCACACACTTAAACCCAAGCCACAACGTTTCCTACTAGGAAAAACGTCAATCCCCCTAGGGGGGCGTAACTTGTTGGTGAGAAGGTGTAAAGGGTTAGAATAGGTTGGAAAAATTTGGGAGGGTTATGTTATGCTTAGGGGGTCTCTCTCTAACCTTTATTCCATCATTTTACATCCTCTAACTCATTATTACAATTTTTACATTTTTTTCATGTTTGGACTTTAGCAATTAAAATTGTTGTTTTAGACTGACTAACAGTCTGGGTGGACAAACCCATAGCTAAAGTTGTCCGACTGACCTGAAACTTGGTCCATGGATGTGGGGGGTGCTACTCCATTTCTTTTGAGCACAAATACCCCTATCAAAAGTCCAAGGACCTAGTTTTTACAATTATTGCTAAAAAGTAATTAATTAATTAAATAATTAAACCTCCAAACTTAGGGAAATTTAATTAAAAATTAAAAAAAATATACTAGACTCGAGGGAATTCTGTGAAACTTTCTAAGATGTCTTGCATGGTCATTTACAATGATTCCCTACAATAGTTACCCAAATATAAGCCCACTAGAACGTCGTTCACCACTTTGGAGGAATTATTGCAGGCGTGAGGGAAAAACTCAAGGGAAATCAATAAGGATGAAAAGCCCAATTGATAACCTGAGGATAAAAAACCCTCGGTGAAAGGAACTCTCCTAGTGAACTGATCCCAAGGTAACTGACCTAGACATGACTCATGTAGACCTATTACATTATTAACCCATGCAGGGATGCGGAAATTCCAATTACAAAAAGAAGTGCTGGGGCCAAACATGCCCTGTAGAACCAAAGTCTTCGACAAACTTACCTCTGATGATGCATCTCTTCATGACACATGGAGTTGACCACCTGTGTTGGAGAGGCGGTCAACAGGTCCCACATCTCTCAGGAAAAGCTGATGCAAAATATATGTGGAAATCCCTAAGCGACCTCTACCAAAACAAAAATGAGAACAAAGTAATGGCTCTGCGCAAGCAATTGCGTGGGACCTGTTATCCCCGATATCTAGGGATAACTAGGAAATCATGTCTCGAGGCCCACAGGTCCTAGACATGAAGTACCGAGAGCAGGATTGACCTAAGCATGGCCCTGGAAGGCCCATCCTTCTTCCTCTTCGCTAGACTTGTCCTGTTAGCAGCAACAACTTTCATCACCATCGGCATGGACTTGCATCGGAGAAGACTCTTGCTCCATGAGGTAGTTGGTCCAAGGTATCATGGTATGTGTCATGTTTGATTGTTATAACCTTCTTATATATGCATCAGGTTCCTTACATTTCTGATAACTGCTTGGATCTTACACTAATCCACTTGACCATTGTTGGGGTGATTAATGGGGTGACTTAGCAAGCTTGTATTCATGGGTTTTGGTTAGCCACCAAGGGGGATTTGCAGAGCCATCGTCCGCTCCCACCATGCTATCATTTTACATCTTACCTCCCATTCATCTGTCCCATTCCCCTAGTCCGTCCATTATGATGACCTTTTGAGGGATACACTTTGTCTTGTGGGAAGAAGGGGCTAAAGGCCCAGGGGGTAAAAGCAGCTGGTAAAAGATAAAAGCCATAGGAAATGAAACCTAGAGATGCTTCGCCCAGGGATCCCCGAGAAGGAAATAAAATACCTCTTAATAA
>ML778970.1:42805-100214 GCA_009831015.1 Picea engelmannii
GTCCCTCCAAAGTGACTTTCATTTTATTAATATTTAATTAATTAATTAAATCACTTTAATTAATTAATTAACCTTTTTACCTCTGAAAAGCGCCTTATCTCTCCTTGTGGCTTCCCTGGCCACTGAAAGTCACTTCTAGCCATTCCATCTTGTAGTGTTTCTCCTCCTGATTCCAATGAGATATTACACTGAGAGGTTCCTCCAAGTAATGTGCCCAAAATGACCTCTTCAGTGAATTTAATTGACTTATAGCTCAAAATAGTCAAAATCATGGAAATCATCGGAATGCAACGGAACCAAAGCCAACCTGTGCGGAATGGATCATAATGATGAGAAATGCAAGCTGGACCTCACAATGCCTCTCAATAAATCTTGTACTCGCTATAACACCCATCTGGCTACTCAGGTCATCATAAGCCTCTGCACTGTGATGATGTCCCAAAGTGGGGACATTATAGATGTGCACTAGCATCAAAGTTGAAGAGTAGGCAAATATATTTAGACACCAAACCCCAATACAAGTCCAAGGAGATCACCTTGGTATCCTAATAATATTATCCATTTGTGAAAGGCCTCTTCATCTAGCATTTGGTGCGAAAGAACACAACAATTCTCTTGTGCTTAAGGTCCTGAAAACCTTCATCATAGTCTTTATTGTGTCTCATTAAAAATATTAAGGTCTTCCTTTGGATTTGGTAGGTTCACCTGAGTGTTACTAGGGTTTGGCATAGATGCTTATCTATAACCCTAATAAAAAGAATATGCTTTGGGTTAGGGTTGGCATGCATCTCCACCTCCTTCGTTAAAAGAAAGGGTTTTTGCACATTGATTGACACCTCGTCTCCCTTGCCAAGAGGTGGAGGGGATGAACCATTGAGGGGAGAAGATCTGATATTAGTGTGGGACTCCTTCCCCAATGTTGTATATGTACCACGATCAATATGACAAGTTGACTTTATTGAGTCAGCTTAACTCTTCATAATTTGTATCTTCACAAGAAACCTTAATGGGAGCATCTGTTGATGTTTTAGTAGCATTAGACACGTACTGCCACATGAGTTAGTGTGTCTAACATGTGGGAGACATTAATACTCCTATGAATCTTGAGAAATTCGCTTTATAAGTTAATTATTGAAGGGAATGTCTTATTATAATAAAATGAGTTTAATTTAATTAAATGCTAAGGTTTTTGGCATTGGTAACTAAATTAGATCCTAGCTATTAGACCTAAAGTGAAGGTGAGATTTAATCTCATCCCTTGATCACTTGGGAAATCTAGGGTTTTGGATTTAAGGTGAAGTTAAGGTTATAAAAGGAAACCTATGTGAGAGGAGGAGACACACACACACATAGAGAGTGAGAGAGTGAGATCTCATTAATTGGGTGAAGAAGGAAATTCATCCAAGTGTGCAGGCTAGGGTTCGAGGAAAGAAGCAAAGGGACAGTAAGGGAGATAACAACCAACCAACAAGATTGAAGGATTGATATTGAGGTTTGTAAGGTTTGGTTATTTGTTGTATAATATTTTCCTCAGGTGGGCCATTATCCCAGGACTAGTGTCTAGATTAATAATAATAATAATCATCTCACAATAGTGGTTTTCCCTTCGGGGTTTTTTACAGGGGTTTTTACCTAGAAAATTTCATGTGTAATGTGTTTGGTTTCCAGTTTTTTCTTTCGTTGTAATGTTTGATTAATAACCTAGTTGTGCTTTTATTCAGAGTTAACTGTCGGGTCCTGGGTTAAGAGGTTTTAACATGGTATTAGAGAACAATTTCTAAAGGAGGAACCATAAACACTGATGTGATTTTGCAACGCAGAATTATTTCCAGTTTTTGCAGGCTGCGAGGTTGAATTAAACTCATAAATAAAAAAAAAGAAAGGGAAAGTCGTACAACAATTCTACGAGCTGTACAACATATAGATTGTTGTATATTAGAGCTGCGTAGGAGGTTGTTGGGTGTAGGGAGTCACAGAGGCTACTGAAACAGTTGGCAAGATGATGCCAGGCTGTGTGTAGTCGTGGGGTGTTGAAGCTGTAGTTGCTAGTAGGCAGTCGTAATTGCTAGCATGAGAAGGGAGCTGGGTAGATAGGGTGGCTCAAGGTGTGGACATGGGGGGCTGTCGAGTTGAGGTGAGGTCGGGCAGGCAGAGGAGTCGTTGGCAGGTGGAAATGGTTGGAGGAAGCAGATTCGAAGGGAAGCTGCAACAAACAGTTGATAGTTGTAGATGGAGCAACCACCTACCTTGGCCTCCAGTCGCAGGGGAGCGCACGGGTTCAAAGGGTGGTCGTGGGGGGTCAAAGTGAACCGACATAAGTGTCGAGGGATGGGGATAGACAACCTCTAGCAATAGGACCAATCACCGTAGCATAGCCAACCGACCGACCACAGTGTGAGCCAACTACTGGCAGAGGTCGCGGGCCAGCCCAGACAACCACAAACAACACTGAAATAACTGCAGCAGGCAACAGAAGGGCTTCGGCAGACCTAGGAAACCACTGGGAAGCCCAGAGATGTTTTCGAGCAACTAAAAAAGTAATCAGGCAGCCCAAAGGTGTTGTCGGGAAGCTACAAAACTCACCAGACAACGAGCAAAAATCTCAAGTAGCCCAGAGAAGTACCCGGGAAAGAACAAAAGGTTGCGGGAAGCCTCGGACAACTTTGGGAAGAGGTCCAGGCAGCGGGCAACGAGTCTTGGGCAGGGATGCAGGCAACTAGTAAAATTGTTTTTTTCTTGTGCCTGAAGGACTAGGCACATATTTTTCAATGTTTTTTTTCAGGTATAGATCAAATCTTGGGGATGGAAACAATTGGTTTGAGGTATGATGATCATTTGGAGGGTGCCTCTAACTTTCTTCCATGGAAAGAGAAGATCATGTTTCTCTTGAAGGAGAATGGACAGTGGAGTCATGAAAATACCACGGTGACCGTGCTGACAAATCTTGTAGAGCTGTCCAATCATGAGGCAAGGAAGGCTAAGGAAATGTGGATGATATTATATTCGGTGAGGGATCATCTTGTACCTCACCTATTTGAGAAAAAGTCAACCGGTGTGATGTTAGTGTGTCTAATGTGTCGGAGACATTGATACTCCTATGAACCTTAGGGAATTCACTTTATAGGTTAATTATTTAAGTGAATGTCTTATTATAATAAAGTGAGCTTAGTTTAATTAAATGATAAGGTTTTTGGGATTAGTAATTAAATTAAATCCTAGCCATTAGATCTAAAGTGAAGGTGAGATTTAATTTCATCCCTTGATCACTTTGGAGATCTAGGGTTTTGGATTTAGGGTGAACTCAAGGTTATAAAAGGAAACCTATGTGAGAGGAGGAGACACACACACATAGAGTGAGAGAGTGAGATCTCATTGATTGGGTGAATAAGGACATTCATCCAAGTGTGCAGATCAAGGTTCAAGGAAAGAAACAAAGGGCCAGTAAGGGAGATAACAACCAACCAACAAGATCAAAGGATTGATCTTGAGGTTTGTAATGCTTGGTTATTTGTTGTATTGTATTTTCCTCAGGTGGGCCATTATTCCAGGACGTGCGCCAAGATTAATAATAATAACCATCTCACAGTACCGGTTTTCCCTTCGGGGTTTTTTCTAGAGGTTTTTACCTAGAAAATTTCATGTGCAATGTGTTTAGTTTCCAATTTTTTCTTTCGTTGTAATGTTTGGTTAATAACCCAATTGTGTTTTTATTCAATAAATTATTTTATTTGGAATTAACTGTCGGGTGTTGGGTTAGGAGATTTTAACAACATCAATGTCTTCCTCATTCATAAACTATATAATTAATGTTTTCTTGTTCAATTTGAAACATGTGGACTTATCATGTCCTTGTTTCTTACAATACTAACACAATGTATCAAAATAAGGAAAAGAATAAGAAGATTGTGAAAACGATGATGAACTTATAGTAGGTGGAGATGTAGAATTTGAAGTTGCGGATCTAGAAATGCTAGAGGAGAGTGAACACTCTTGGTTTATATGTCGATCTAAAAAAACATGTTTAGCCAAATATGCTTGATTATATGTGGAGTCAAGGGTGGTGATTTCCACATACTTCAACTTGCGATACAAATTTTCCCGCAATCCACTTTTAAACTTGAGGACAATTTTATTAGCTAGATCAATAATGTTGAGAATAATTCACAACTATTTGAATTGGTGGATGTAGTCTTGCACAAGCATGATGAATTTTTTATGCAGGTGAAGCCACTTAGAACTTGTTTATTTTCTGTAGCTAGAAGGATAGAACATGAGACTAAGGGCTTCACCAACCCAATCTAAGTAGTAATTGGATTTGATATAAAACCAATAGTTTGGAAAGACTTGTAACCTTCAACTTGGCAAGTGGAACCTTCTCATTGCAAGAAATCTAATTATAATTAAACCATTTGTATAGGTTGTGGATCTAGTTTTTGAGCACTACTGGATCATGGAATTGATTGTGTATGGGCACCTCAAGTTGGTGTGCCTAGTAGAAGGCTTAGTAACCAAAAAATCATTAATATTAGTGGATAATGAGGCAATGATGTTGTCTAGTTCCACCACCCTTTCGACAAGTAACAAAATTTATATATTTAGATATTGTTACATAAATAACAAAATTTTCCTTTGCAGAGGATATCCAAAACATCTACTAGTGTAAAACCTAAAAAAGACTCCTAAAATCAATTCTACTTTGCAAAACACAAGGAAAACTATGTTTAGTGGAACATAATTACTATAGGATTCATCCTGACCAACATGAGATGGATTTGATCAATGTATTTCCATGTCCATGTTTTCCATATCCATGTCTTCATGTGGTTGGAATACTTGGCACTAATCCAAATTCTGGGGATAATGAAGGAGACTCTTATTCATATGAAGGGGATATTAACTCTTGTTAAAATACTTGCATATGAATGTTGGAGCTAGGGAATTTAGAAAATAATACTACAATAGGAGGTTGGAATGAGGATTCTGAAATATCAAAAAGTGTAGGGGTTTCATCGAGCATTAGGGATCAAAGGAATTCACAATCACAAATAGCTCAATGCCAAATCTTGATACAGATAGTCAGGGTGAGCAGAGGGAGACAATTCTGGTTGGAGTTTCCTCGGTGTAGGAAGACTTTAATGGTGGTTTGAGATCCTTGGGACAATAAGGAAAAGGTTAGAAAATGTAGAAGACAAAGTGAGTGATTAAAGGGGAATCCTTCATAATTGAAATGGTGGTAGGGGAGTGTTATCCCCTGTTCCTAGGGATAACTAAGGAGATTATGTCTTGAGGTCCTCAGGTTGAAGGCATGGAGTATCGAGAGATGGATTGACCGATAGTGTCCACATACAAAAATGGAGGCCCACTTCACCACCATATTTTCATCATGATGGAATTCACTACATCAAATTTCTTCTGAAAGATGGTAGGTCTTGCTCCATGAGGTAACAAGTCAGGATTCATGGTAAGTGTCACTTTAATACTTGAGTAATTTGAATATGTTGCTTTAAATATTCTCTTGATTATGGAACACCTTCTTGGAAATTATTCTTTTTGCCTTTTTTCACCTTGGTGAGTGTCATGGTTTCCTAGTAAGTGGCCACCCTTGGGGAAAGGGTTGCAACTGGGGGGTCTCTTGAAGGGTTGTCATACCATTCCCACTCATACTTACCATTTTCCATCACTTCTTCCCCTCCGTCTCCTCATATTTTGTTTTTTTTGGGCCACATTGACCCAAGAAGGGCTTGTACCTCATTTCATGGGAAGAAGGGGCTAAAGGCTCAAAGACTTGTAGCTGGAAAAATATAAGAGCCAATCATAAACCTTCCATATGCTTGCCCAAGGATCCCGAGAATAACGAAATGTTTCTCACAAAAAATTGAGGGACTCATAAAATAAATAACTAATTGAATAAGCCAACCAAGGTAGAGCATATTGGGGCAATGTTTTTTATGCTTAGGTATAAGTTCCATTTTAGCTTCAACTTGGAAACACTCTAAAACTTAATGGCAAACGGGCTTGCAAAAATCATGCATCGCAAACAAAGGACAACACACCCTCTACAAAGGCACCCATAAATGAGACAATATGAGCCCTTGTATGCCATGAATCCCTATTCCTAGAAGTCTATCTCCATCCAGCTCACATCCACTACATGACTTAGAGAGGGTCATCCTTGGGAACACACCCTAGTTGAGGAATTGGTTCACCCAATAGGCCATCATGACACCCCTCCCATATCTAAAT
The DNA here is from genome assembly GCA_009831015.1 of Picea engelmannii. Lineage (NCBI taxonomy): Eukaryota > Viridiplantae > Streptophyta > Pinopsida > Pinales > Pinaceae > Picea > Picea engelmannii. The sequence goes on from ML778970.1 coordinate 49,049, forward strand.
TTTGCAAATTGCATAGGGTGCTTGAGCACTTGTTTAATTTGAAAAGGTAGATTTGATGCACATGTTTAGGTGGCTCTTGTATTAAATGTGATTTTACTTGGAATGATTCGTATGACTTAAGACCCTTGGAGGGTGAATTCACTTGTCTTTGTAGGACCTTGCTTGGTGGAAAATTACAGAGGAGCAAGCCTTGCTTGGGGCTTCATTGGGGCATGAATCCCACATAGTGGATTCCATATCCCACACCTTGGGAGAATCTAGATGATGAACAATTCCTTTGGAGGCATGAGAGGACACCTTGGAGAAGGAGACCTAGCCCTTTGTTTCCCAACGTTTGACCTTGAAGGGTCAAAACGTCACTTTCTAGGGCATGACATCACACTTGGGGGCTAGGGTTTTGGTGGTGATGGATGATTTGATGGTGGCTTGGCATACTTTGGTGAAGGAAGACCCTAGTGCATGGATACTAGGCCTTGGGAGGCCCAACAACTTGCTCAACTTGCTCAACGTTTTCCCATTTATGCCAAAATGTCATCGTTAAGGGGGATGCCATCATCTTTTAGGCCCTTATTCTTTTGTAAAAGTCAAATTATAATTTGTAAAGGGGAAAATTATGAGGTCTACCTCCCTAATTTGTGTTTTACCCTAAGATAAGTGGACAAATTGGTTTGTGATACGTTGTATAAATAAAGGTCATAACATTTCATTTTATCATATCATAACACTTGAGAATTACATATGTTGATGGCTGAAATTTTCGCCCCTCTTGGGAAAATCATATGTCTCTCTCTTTGATGCTATTTGGATGTTAGTTACTTGTCTTGTGGAAGGAAGTGGTGCACTATCTCTCATGGATGCTTTCTCTTACATTGTGTTGGAATGTTCTTGGTTAAGAAGGGTTTATCTTGCTTTATATTGGAATTGGTAAGGAATTTTCTGCATATTACTAGTATTTCTTCTTGTTTCATGGTTGTTCTTGTCTAAAACCCTTGCAGGATTATAAGAGCATATACCATCCACCAAGTCCATCTCTTTGTCTCTGATAAAGCTACTAAACAAGGTTGCTAGGAGGAGTAAAAAGGCTTACACCCTCCTAGATTTACTTTGCTAGTTTTGTTTTCCCTAGGGAGTAAAAAGGTTTACACCCCTATGGAGGTAACACAACTAGCCCTTTGCAACAAGGAACTCCATAACCTAATTGTCAAGGCATTAATCTAAATTGCATTGGAGAGATACAATCATTTGCATTGGAATATGTGAAAAATAGAGATATTGAATTTGTTCAAGTTGGAATCAATTTTATATGCTATAAGCTTGCTTGAGCCACTAGGGCGTCTAGCTTAGACTTGTAATTATGTTACTGTAATCAACTTAATGCTACATCCATTAGGGCTGCAACCAAAACCCACTTAAAATCTTTCATTACTCACTATTCTACCATTAAAATTTGCTTGCAAGTTGCTATAACTGATCTACTTGTCATTGACTATCTTTTGGGTGGATTGTTTGTTGATTTTAGTGGTTAGATTTTTCTTCTGTAGAAATTGTTTTCTACAGCCACTTGGCTGTTTTAATACATTGCTGATAACACCTAATAAACAACCCTAAAACCCATCAAAGTCTTGTCTCATTAATTGGAAGTTTCACTAGTTTTTGCTAGCTTTATTTTTCTCACTTTCACTTGATTTTGGTGGTTAGATTTGCAACTGATATAACTTGTTTACCGCAGAAAATATATTTCCACATTGCTGCAATTTTAGGACAGAAAGGTTTCTTCCTTGTCCCACTTTGGTTTAAGGCTTGTGTATCAATATTTTGTCTTGTTCTAGGCATGGCTAACATTGTATTGCAAGTACACAACATTTGACAACCATTCTCCATCAATAAGACTCTTTCTCAAGCCTTTTCCTTCTCCTCCAAACTTGACCTATAGGGGCTTCATTCATCATCATCTCACTTTTCATATCAATACCTCTAGGGTCACCAGGATTCCCCCTTGTTGTGATTTATTGTCACTAAAGCAAGGGGAGTGTCTATCTAAGGTGACATTGAGTAGGTACTCTCGTAGTTGTCCCACTTTTGTGACTTGGGTTGGACTTTTCTCAAGCTATAATATGTACGATAACAAGGGGGATCTTGGGATTGAACAGATTTTGGACTATGCGGGAAAATAATTGATATCAAAATTTGTTACTAGATATAGAGAAAAGAAGACATTGAATGCTTGGATTCAAAATGTATAGAAACAGATCATCGGTTATGGTCCTATCTTATACATACTAGCACATGGTTGGATAGGTTTTGTTATTGTGCAATTTGTACTTTCCTAAAGCCAAAGGCAAGTGGATACTAAATTGGCATAACAAGGAGGATGTCGTATCACTGTCACCTTAATATGACACCTCTTTCTATTTAAGAGTAGTACCCCAGGGGGGACATCCCCAATGACCTGGGGGTTTGAGAAGGCTAAGGTAAATGTTTTGATAAAATCCCACCCCTCTCACAGGTCACTCAGATCATAAGTTCCAAGGTTTTACTGAGATGAAGCAAAAGATAAATTGAATTTACCTGCCCAGAACAAGACAACAAGAAAAAATGCTATTTGGAAGTACCATATGATGTCAGTGCTTCATAAAACCATGAATCCTTTAAAGATAAACAAGCTGATGTAAAAATGAAGCAATATAAGTATTTATAACAACAATATATATTTAGAAACAATTACACAATTATGCCTCAATAATGCTTCAAAAATGACAAGAAATGAGAGCCTAAAATTGACAAAACGATAGTAATTGTCAGAAGCAATGGTGACAATGTATTATCAACTTTTAATATTGCTTTTAAGATGAATTTACTATTGTTATAGATGGTTGTAGCAGTCTTTTGCAACAAAAACAAATTAGTTAGTGAGTTAGTCTAATCTAGAGTTAGAAAAAGTTAGTAAAAATCTTAAGGAAGATCGTTTAAGAGTTGTTTTGGTCAATCAATCACTTGCAAGGAGTGAACTAGTGCCTTTTAGGGTAATGGAGTCAACGTTTGCAGCGACAATTCTTAGAGGAAAACACAAATGATAATAGGTGATCTAAAGTGATGAGTAAGATGATTGAGGTGTTAGTAACCTAAGGCCTCAATATCTAAAACCCTAGAAGGAAAAAATATGATAGAAAGTAGGTAACCCTAGGCCCTAGAGATTTCCTTCTTCCTTAGATCAAGCTTGAAATAAAATATATGAAGCTAATGAAGCAATTCTACTAGAGTGCTACAAAGTTAGGGCTCTAGTGTATTCTTCAAAAGAGATGTTTTCTAGAAAAATCAAGTAGGTGAAAAATTATAAGGAAAATGACAATAACATGTGCTTCTCCCCTAGGGTTTCAAACTAATAATTTCACAATCTTAGAAGTGAATAAGAAAATGTACCATAACCATTCAAAATAAATGAATAATTGCAGATTTTACTTACTTCATCAAGAATAATCTAGACACAAAACCCTAGTTGAATACTTTCCACCATGAAAATGTCAAAATACACCAAGAATAGCCTCTCCAAGAAGTTGCGCACCACTTAATTTCAGCCAAGTACCCTTAAAGAGGGATGCATTTCAGACCTCACACTTGTGTGAGTGAAAGATGATGAAAAATATAAGAGATTTGTCCCTTATTTATACAATAATCGTGACCTTTAATTACAATTTAGGTCAAAAAAGACCAACATGGCCAAATTACATCAAAAATCTAGTTTTAACATAAGTTTAAATAATTAAACCCTAAAATGTGCAGGAGAGGTGACGCCATGCCCTCCTAGGGTGACGTTGGGCCTCATAGGTGGGACATTGGGATCCATGAGAAAAAATGTTAGGCCTTCCAAGGCCTCCAGATGATGCCACACGTGCCACTTGGCACACAACTGCCTCCATCATGTCCATCTGACGTTGGATGACGTCTAGGGTCACAAGGGTGATGTCATGGGCCTACCAAGTCCAACGTTCAGGGGGGGAGATAAATATTCCCCTAGGTACAGCCCTGCCAAAGTGTCTCAGGTGGAACGTCCTTCTTTTTCTTCGATGCAAGCCTCTGGTGTCTCTCTGCCCTTGGCTGGGGTCACAACATCCATCTGGTGGGATTTTAGCCCCATGGAGGTCCGAACTAATCATCTCCCCATATGTACCTATCTGTCGGGCATGGTCCTATAACAACAACAAGTACGTCCTCCATGGGCTCATAAGTCACAGGGATCATAGCAATGTCAATCATGTCTAATAATCAAATTACCCAAACATGTGCATCAAAACCCCTTTCACCCAGACAAATGCTCAAAGAAATTATGCAGTTTAACTAGCCAGGTTTGGAGAGGGTCTTAGAATGTCCTATTGGGCTAATCCTCCTGAAGTTTGGGGTGTTTCCCAGGTGAAGACCAATCTAGTGTTGAAATATTGTAACTGCAAAGAGTATTCTAATTATTATTGATGTATTACTCATTAGATCAATCCCATTTTTTGGATTGATCATGTCGGGTATTGTAAATGACCAAATCCCCTTTTACGGATTGGTCAAACCCTAATTGTAATGGGATAAATGAAAATTTTTCCCCAGAATATATTAAAGTGGTTATAACCACCCAGAATGAGAAGTTGGCCCATCCAGTGAAAAGACACCCTAGTTCACAGGTGCCAGATTGTATAAATGAGAGAGGCTAGCGCCTCATTTGTTCACTCACTCACTTGATGATCAGAGCGCAATTCTGGACCTGCAGTTGGAGAAGAAGAAAGAGAGAGGCACATTCTTGGGAGAGGACTTTCTGTATTTTTTTGAGTTATCTCTTGGCATTGTATTGGCTATCTATATTAAGGAATTTTTGATGGGTTTTCTCCCCCAGGAGGGTTTCCCAGGATAAATGATGTGTCTCTTGTGATTGTGTATTTATCAGTGATCCTATTTATGCTATGGTTATCTAATGAAATAAAATAAACCTAATAATAAATTAAACCTTAACATGGTATCATAGCTAAGCTGAATAAAGCATCTTTCACAAGAGAAAGTGAAAAACGTCACTGTTGTCGTACATGCAAATTAGGGATTTTTGTTGAAGAAGAGTTTCATCCTCAAAACCATCTAGAAATGTGCACCCTATCCCAATGAGTTCTTTGGCACCTTCAACTCACCTTTTAAGTGGGTAGATCTCCTGAAAAGTGAAACCTAGTTTTCACCGGTACTAGAAAACCAAAAGTACCAGAAAACTAGAAGTAGCAGAAAACTAGAAGCACCAGTCCAGAAATCCGCTGGTCAAGTTTGAAGGGGTAAAAGTTGGATTTTCAAAAATATGACTGCACCATCTTACTCACCTCAACTCAATGCATCTATCCCCTGGATCGGAATTTCAAAATTTGAAGTTTGAAAAATTAGGGTTTCCTCATAAAACCCTAAGTTGCAGTCTCAGAACCAGTTGCGGTATCAATTGCAGTTGAAGTATCAATCATAGTACTAGTTGTAGTCACCCTTGAAGTTTTTAAATTTGTTGATCATTGTTGCTGCTACTAGATGGTGCCACTACCTGCAAATGCTATCAGAGGTATGTACTCACATATGTTTAAATTATTAAGCGTTAAAGGGTATTTGCAGGAGAAGGGATCTCTTTCCATAGATCTAGAAGGATCTCAAGATCCAACACATTCAGAAGAATAATGCAACTCAGGTTTGATTATTCTGATATACATCTAGTTGTTATGGCAGTGTTTCATGTTGAATCTATGACCATCATACTAACCTTTGGTCAAAATATTAGATGGATTAAAGTAGAGATCATAGAGCTTATTCTCTAACCCAAGCTTCTGTCAAGATAACATATTGTCCTAGTACAAAATATAGATTGAATAAAGCACTTGTCATCTTGAGTGAAGGAGACTTGGAAGAGAAGAAACACACTCATTCTTGAGAACAAAACTCCAGGTTCCAGGTTTGAATGATTAAGTTGCTAAGATTCAAAACGTGCAAGTGTCAAGAAAACACTATAGTGCTTGGTATCATGTGAGCATATTGAGATAAATGCTCAATGTATTTATTTTCATGATACAACTAACATCTCCTCTAGGATAAACCTCTTGTGTTAGTTCCAGGTTTCCATGGAGGAATGTTTGATCACAACACTATAAGAGTTTTGACCTCATTCTGTATTGTATTTCTTATTTTTGATCTTTGCTTCAGAGAGGTCACAAGTGAAATCTCTAAATGAGTCAGTGTGATGATTGTTTGAGCTATTGATTTATCTACTATTATCAAAAGACTACTATTCCCTCTTGTTGTTTTGTTGACCTTGTTTCGGGTCACAGGTGATAACTCTGAGGAAGATAAAGTAAAGGTTGTTGAAGGAAACATATTATATGAGACATGAAGCAGACTATATACATAACCATATACACTCATGTACCGAAGAAGATGAAGAAGAAGCTATCTCTTGAGATTCAAAGTATCTCATATGAAGATTGATTGAAAGGAGCAGAAGGCTCTAAAGATGACTGAACATTAGAATGGGAAGCAAATCTTGTTTGAAGCATGACTCTCTATTTAGACTTGGTATTCAAATACCAAGTATACCCTGTAAGAGATAATGAAGTCCTTGTAGACTTAGAAGAAATCGAGAGTAAGCCTGATCTCAGAAAGGATCAGATGAAGATACAACTTACAGGACTGGGAGAAGGATGTCGTGAGAAGACTAGATTGTAGCTTCAAAAACTTCTAGGAGATATGAAATCTCCTGGGAAGATTCCCTTGTTTCAGTAACAGAGAAGAAAGCCAGTTAGAAAGACTAGGATATGGATTCTTTCGTGAGACTAGAAGAGAAGTAAATATTGACTTCCAAGATTGATCTATACACATCAAGCATGTTACAAGTGTACAAAGCTTGATGAGTGTCCAGAGGATTCTCCCTGCAAGAGGGAGAAGACTATGTTGAGACACTTACTCCAGTAATTGAAGAAATAGTTCCAATATTTATGAAGATAACGAGAAAAACCATGATTCATACATAGTATGATATGTAGGGGGAGCAATCCCCATATTTAAAATTGAGTGGCAGATGGTGCAGTACATTAGTCGGGTCATGGAGACATGACTTTGATGAAAGATAGTGTTACCCCCATGAAAGAAGAAGAGCTATCTTCAGTATCAATTATTGAGCCACCCTCAGTTTCAGATGAAGCTGTTGTCATGATAGAATAAGAGGAGTTACTATCAAACTTTAGCAGCCACAGTGAGGATGAAGCAGTCACTCTCAACCTCAAAAGAGCTGCAGGTGCAGATTCCCAGTTCTAGAAGGAATAGTTGCAGAAAAAGGAGAGGGCATACTCTCATGCAGTGCGATAGATAGTGCTTTGCAGAGAGCACATAGAGCTAACACATGATTGTGCAGATTGAGTTGCAGTTGAGTAAGTGTACCATATTGGTACAATGTAATGTGAAAATTGATTTGAAGATTGAAGATAGAAAGACTCATGCCTGCTAGTTGAGGAAGGATCTGTACGTGTTGAAGCAAGCTCCTAGAGCTTGATATTGCAGAGGATAGACAATTTTCTGACGAGCTTGGGATTTACCAAGAGTAAAGATGATTCTAACCTCTACTTCAAGGTTATGAATGATGAGTCGGTGATATTGTTGTTGTATGTGAATGACTTATTCTAAACTAGATAAGAAAAACTCATCACCGAACGTAAGAAGAAGCTCGCTTCAGAATTTGAAATGAAAGACCTTGGCCTAATGCATTATTTCCTAGGTCTTGAGGTATGACAGAGGCCAGAGAGAATCTTCCTTAACCAAGGGAAGTATGCAATTGAAATCCTGAAGAGATTTGATATGTTGGAGCGCAAGTCCATGAATACACCCATGGAAACGAAGCTAAAGCTTATGGTCGACACTTTGTCAGAATTGATTGATGCCATGCTGTATAGATAGATCATTGGATCGTTGTTGTATCTAATGAACACCATACCATATATCTATTTTTCTATGAACACTTTGAGTTAGTTTCTGGTAGAACCCAGACATGTTCACCTAGTTTTTGCAAAACATGTGATGAGGTACCTTAAGGGTACATTAGATTGTGGTCTCAGCTATGATGGAGATCATAATTTCACACTGAGTGGGTACCCTGATTCATATTGGGATGGAAGTGTCTCTGACAGGAAGAGCACTTCAGGACGTTGTTTTAGTTTGGGATCAACCATGATCTCATGGTAGAGTAGGAAGGAATCAAGCATTTCTCTCAGTACAATGGAAGCATAATACATTGTTGTGTGGTCTGCGAGTTGTGAAGCCATATGGATTTGTAAGTTGTTGACTGGTCTATTCGACCCAGAGATGGAAGCAACCACGTTCCTATGTGATAACCAAAGATGCATAAAGATGACAAAGAATCTTGTATTTCATGACAAGTCAAAACACATAGAGATCCGATACCATTACATCCGTGACATGGTGCAGAGAGGAGCCATAAAGCTCCAATATGTTAGCACGAATGAACATGTTTCCGATGTGTTGACCAAGCCTTTATCTCGTGTAAAGTTTGAGCACTTTCGAGATAAGCTCGGTATAGTCCGAAAGGACCTCCCTCGATAGGGGGAGTAGTGTTTTGTTGAGATGCCAGCCTAGTGCTGTGCTTCCAACTTAATTGTTTTGTTGAGGTGCCAGCCGAGTGTTGTGCTTCCAGCTTAATTGTTGTGTCGAGATGCCAGCCTAGTGCTGTGCTTCCAACTTAATTACTGTTTTGAGATGCCAACCTAGTGTTGTGATTCCAGCTTAATTGTTGTGTTGAGATGCCAACCTAGTGTTGTGCTTCCAACATAATTGATGTGTTGAGATGCCATCCTGGTGCTGTGCTTCCAACTTAATTGTTGTGTTGAGATTCCAGCTTAATTGTTGATGCCAACTTAATTGTTGTGTTGAGATTCCAACTTAATTACTGTGTTGTGATTCCAGCTTAATTGTTGTGTTGAGATTCCAAATTAATTGCTGTGTTGTGATTCCATCTTAATTACTATGTTGAGATTCCATCTTAAGTGTTGTGATTCCAACCTCGTGCTGATGACATGCCATCCTCGTGTGGTGATGATGTGCCAACCTCGTGATGTGATGATGTGCCAACTTAAGTACTGTGATGCCAACCTCATACTGATGACATACCAATCTCATGCTGTGATGATGTGCCAACCTCGTGCTGTGATGATGTGTTGCCAGCCTCATGCTGAAGACTCTCAGCCTAGTGCGGATGTTGATGATGCTCCAGCCTTCGTGCTGTGATGTTGTTGTTGTTGATGATGCTCCAACCTTTGTGTTGTGATATTGCTGCTTTTGATGTTGTATCAACCTTGTGATGTTATTGATGATGATGATGTATTAGTGTTATACTAATCCATGTTGATGTAGTTTATGATGATGATGCCACTTCAGCCTCTTGCTGAAGTTGATGTTGATGATGCCACTTTAGCTTCTTGCTGAAGATGATAATGATGATGCCACTTTAGCTTATTGCTGAAGTTGTTGATGATGATGCCAATTCAACTTCTTGCTGAAGTTGTTGATGATGATGCCACTTTAGCTTCTTGCCGAAGATGATGATGATGATGCCACTTCAGCTTCTTGCTGAAGATGATGATGATGATTCCACTTCAACTTCTTGCTGAAGATGATGATGATGATGATGCCACTTCAGCTCCTTGCTGAAGATGATTATGATGACGATGATGTCATTTCATATTTCATGCCAAAGATGATGATGTTACTTTAGCCTCACGCTGAAGATGATGATGATATTACCTTAGCCTCATGCTGATGAGGATGATGATGCCATTCCAACTCTCTGTTTTGAATGATGATATTGATGATGAGAAAAAAATCCGATGATTTATAGATATGGCAGTTTGTGTTCCAAGATGCTGTTGATGATGCTGCCCACTCTCTCGTCCGATGTTGTTGTAGAATACCCTTCTTGTTAAGGGGGAGTGTTGAAATATTGTAACTGCAGAGAGTATTCTAATTATTATTGATGCATTATTCATTAGATCAATCCCCTTTTGTGGATTGATCATGTCGGGTATTTTTAATGACCAAATCCCCTTTTGCGGATTGGTCAAACCCTAATTGTAATGGGCTAAATGAAAATTCGGCCCCAAAATATATTAAACTGGTTATAACCACCCATAATATATTAAAGTGGTTATAAGCACCCAGAATGAGAAGTCGGCCCAGCCAGTGAAAAGACACCCCAGTTCACACATGCCAGATTGTATAAATAAGAGAGGCTAGCGCCTCATTTGTTCACTCACTCACTTGATGATCAGAGCACAAGTCTGGAGCTGTAGTTGGAGAAGAAGAGAGAGAGAGAGAGGCACATTCTTGGGAGAGGACTTTCTCTGTTTGTTTGAGTTATCTCTTGGCATTGTATTGGCTATCTATATTAAGGAAGTTTTGCTGGGTTTTCTCCCCCTTGAGGGTTTCCTGGGATAAATGATGTGTCTCTTGTGATTGTGTATTTCTCAATGATCCTATTTATGCTATGGTTATCTAATGAAATAAAATAAACCTAATAATAGATTAAACCTTAAAATCTAGGTCATGTAGATGTATGCTATGATGTAGGGAATGTTTGGGCAAGGGGTGTAGTGATAACATGGAAGTGTAGGTCTTACCTGTGGGTGCCTCTGTAGAGGGTGAGATGCACCTTGTCATGGATGCCAATATTTCCTAGCCCTTTCAATTCCTTTTTTCTTTGTCTTATTGATTTTTCTTTTCAAGAGAGTAGCTGGAGGACACTGTCCTATCATGGTGACCAGTGGTGACAACATTACCCACAAGCACTTTACGGAAATGAGAAGTTTGACTCATGATGAGGCCCCTTTCTCTTGGCTATTCAAACAAGAGCCACTACCATGTTTTGGTGACCATATGGATGGCAGTGTCATACCGCTACATGCCCATGGACCTAATAGGCCGACTCATGATAAGACCTCCTATCCACCAACTAGATCTTGAGTTTTATTTTATTTTACAGGTCCCCTTTTCTTGCTGAGAAGCCTTTTATTTCTTTCTTGGGAATCCTTGGGTGAAGCATCTTAAGGTTTCATTTTGTCTTTTAAATTTTTCCATCTACTTTTACCCTCTGGGCCTTTATCCCCTTCTTCCCACAAGGCAAGGTACAACCCTTACTAGCTTAGCAAACTTAATGCCTGAACCAAGGTAGGGGAAAGATGAGAGGGACAATGATGAAAAGTGGTAAGTATGGAAGGAATGGACGATGACATTTGATAGAACCACCCAGTGGCAACTCATCCCTAAGGGAACCAACTTACTAGGGCACTCTATCATCCCCCCTAGGTATGGACAAGTTAAAGAGCATAATTTCCAAGCAAACGTTATGAAACAAAAGAGAGTTCAATGCACATATTCAAATGCTTTGAAAATCAGAGTGACACATACCATGATACCTAAACTCATTACCCCATGGAGCAAGACCCATTGCTACTTTAGAATTAGGCCGATGGGATGGATGTTGTTGCTATTGATAGAAAGGAGGTACTGACGAAAAGATGGGCCCTCCAGGGCCAAGCTCAAGTCATATGGCTCTTGGTACTCCATGTCTAGGACCTATGGGTCTCGAGACATAATATCCTTAGTTATCCCTAGGATAGGGGATAACATCTGGCTCCAACTCGGGGACTTGTGCTCACCGTAGAGCACATGAGAACCTCAACATCTCTGGCATAACCTATGATCTGCTAGATCTCAATAAAAATGATTAGTAATTTTTTGGGGTGGTGATATTACTCTTGGCTCATATATGATAAACGAAATAAAAGTAAGCAAGCATATATACAAATGGAAATGAAAATACAACTACACTACTCTAGCATGATATGCAGATGGTATACACAATGAATGCAAATGCCTACCTAAATTACTTCTACTTACCTATTGGTTGAATGCTAGGTGTATTCAAATAGCTAGTGAAACCATCCTAGCAATGTATCATAATACCTTCCTCTGTTCTTCATCATAAACCAAAACAATGATAAGTCAAGCAGAAAAATAACATGAGTTAGAAAATGTATTGTATCATTAGAAATCATAAAGTCTAGCTCATGGAGGCAGGATGGAGGGACAAAATTATGCCAATTCACACTCTTAAGACAATGCTCAATCCATCTTAGAAAGGGATCATGAAGAATCAAAGGTTCAAAAGACCGACTCAAAGAGTCTGAAAGTTGGCTACCTTGGACGTCATCATATCCTGAGGTCTAGGAAAGGACTAGTAAGAACCTAGAGGATGATTGGAAATTTATTAAGGGAAGTCTAAAAGACTGAGATAATAAACTTCCTTTTAAGGTATTCAGCCTACCCTTGGATTCTAAAAGAAGGCTTTGCCCCAAATAAAACTCAAAACAAGTGACATGTTTCCCAACTACACCTTTAATGACACAGCGAGGTAAAGTAATCGAATGGGGATGGAGAACCTTGTCATAAGTACCCTGCTTTGGGAAAGCAATGTTCTCACCTCTGTTAAGATCTGAGAACAACGGTGGTTGATAATCTTCTTCATAAAATAAATCTAAGTGCTCAAAGGAGTACTCATCAAAATATTCAAGGTATGACCGAAAATCATCATGAGAAAATAGAACTAGGTCACCCTTGGAGATGTCTGTCGCTATATCATTTCCTTGTTGCCAGATGTCAGAATCATTAGCAACCTCACATGATAGTTGTAAAGGAAACATTTGGAAATTTCCTTCCATATCATAAATGGGATCCTCATTAGAACCAATCACGTCCCATTTATGTCTTCCAACATGTATGAACTCATCAATATTATCAACAACGTCACTACCTTTATCATAACATGAAGGATTTGTTGATGTTTGGACAATATCGGGAAGACATTCTCTAAAGATAACAATTAATAATATAATTATTATTGATTATTATATATATTATATAATAAGTAAATGATAATAACAAATAGTTATTGATTATTCAAGGGACGCATCCTTTCATGGATGGTCACCTTATGTTCCCTATATATGGAACACTCGTCATTGTAATAAAATATCTCTCATATCTCATATGAATAAAAACCAACATGGTATCAGAGCATGACTGGGCTCGACTCCCTCACAGGAGGGCCCAGGAAAATGAGAGATAGGTTGCTATGATACATAGCAGCAGGGTAATGTACAATGTGAGCATTTAGATGGTAAGGTTCTTTTCTTTAATGCCATCATGAGAAAACAAGTCTGTGGCAATGGAATCGGTTCAGTTCAGGTAGTATGCTATCAACTATCTACTCTGGAATTGACAGAAACGCTAGCTCAGAAATTGTCATAATATGAAATAATTATCAACACAATGGGTTTGTTCGAGCGCCTGCGTAGGCATGTTTCCCTTTATGAATGCTTCAATGTTTCGATGTCAATATACTTGGAAAGAATGCACATGCATTAAGAGACTAGAATTTATTGTCATGCAAGAGTTGTTGCGGATAAAACTACAGATGATGCAAAAGGTGCTTTCGTCGATCGGGCTTTCCGAGGATAAAAAGGTCGATTTCGCTCACATCAATTGTCAGGCCGAGGGTTTTAATGGATGCTCTGAGACGTCAAGTCAGGCAGAAATGATTGAAATATTTCCTGTAAGCACGGGTTTCGGTCCAAACCCTAGAATTACAGAAAATAATATAATCCTTCCTTTTGCGATCGACCAAACTGATACGGATTTGAGTGATAGTATTGGTTAACATAAATCGGGAGGACACAGACATTGACCTTATGGACAATTGGATGTCATTTTCATTAATGCATTTATGTATGGAATCTTATGCAATTTTGCAACGATTAGTTATAGTTGTTGAAAGGAATTTTATCTTAGGTGCAAACTAGGGCACCGACATTTGGAATTAATGCATGCAGTGATGAACAGATGCCAGTGCAAGAAGGGGCACTGGGATTTTGAATCAGCGCACCCAATGGTGAAGAGTTGTTGGCATTAGATGCAACACTTGGATTTGCAATTGGCGCATGCAATGATGGAGTGCGGCCAGACGAAGCTGACGAGCCACGATTGAATGCTCCAGAATAATGAGCAGTTAAGTGCAGGATTCGATGGCTTGTTCAAAGGCTATGAAAAAGGGAACCTATGGAAGATCGGGCAGCAGAAACCCGATGTATTTTCCGATAGAGCCAAAACATATGTTATCTAAGTTCAAGCAAAGAAAAATGTCATGTATATACAACGAAGAATTCTTCTTGCACGATTCTTCCCGGATTGGAATGAGTCTTTCCAGGACTAATCCTTGTGTCTGATTTATTTTTTGATCAAGGAAATTAGTGTTGCTCATGGCTATGGCCACGGTCGTCCTCTACTGCTTCCACAACTCGTTGTCTGCCATGAAGATATCGTCTCCAAAGATGTCGAAGAAATAATCTTCGAGAATGTACTCTAGATTTGGCACGGTGGATGTGACGATTTCGAAAAAGTGCTTGCTCCCCAACAGTCCCTTGAATGCAGAATGCCCACCCTTGTTAAGAGGGAGGTGTGGTGTTTTCTCCTCTAGCCGACTACCCCCCATGGACAAGGGTTTCCCTAATTAGTCATGTGAGGTGACTGAGGGAGTAATGCTCAGTTGGGTACAAGTATTTCCTAAGCCATGCGAGGTGGCTAGGTGTGAATAATACTGTTGGGAGAGGAGAAACATCACAACATGGTCATGGAGACTATGAACAATAGTTGTGTACTACTATGACATGGAAACAATTGTGTACTATTGGACGACATTGCAGTAGCTGTGTGCTACTGGTTGATTGCAACATAGTCATAAAGAATGTGGCAGATGATTTGAGCTATCGGTGGCATGGTAGTAGCACTATTCTACTAGTTGATTGCAAATTAATCAATGGATTACTAGATGAAGGAACCAAGACATTGGTTTCACGAGGAAACCTCTATATGTCTTGGGGGACATTGGTTCCATGAGGGAACCTCGATGTGTCCTAGAGATGTTTGAGGCAGGGATCAAGAGGGAGTACACCATTCCTCACAACCCTTAATAGAATGGGGTTGCAGAGAGGAAGAGCAGATCTATTGTTGAGACAATCAAGGCGATGATTCATGATCAACATTTACCTATGTTTATGTGGGCATAGGCATCCATGAATATAATGTCTGTTTAGAAGAAAAGTCCTTGAGGAACATGACTCCTAAGAAGGCCTTCACCGGAGTTAAGATTGAGGTTGGAAACTTCAGGATATTTGGGTGTTCAGTATACATTCATGTACCCAAGGAGAAAAGGACCAAGCTAGACCCTTCAGGTAGAACAGGTACATTTATGGAGCACAGTGAGTCTTCGAAGGAATATCACATCTTCATCCCTGGTCAGAGATAGATTGAGTGAGAGACAGAAATAGATGGTACCTTTCAAGAGGGCAAGATACCTCATATATATTCGTGCTATGCCGCAGCTATGAGCCACATCATTTGATTCTAAACCTTCCTGTTATGAGGAGGAAACTAGTCATCTAGTATGGAGAGATGTCATGATGGAGGAGTATCCGTCATGATGGAGGAGTATCAGTCCATCATGAAGAATGATGTGTTGGATATTGTTTCGAGACCTGAGGGGAAGTTTGTAGTGACTTCCAAATGGATCTACAAGATCAAACAGACAATTGATAGGAACATTGAGAGGCACACAATGATATTTTTTTCTAGAGGATTCTCTTAGGTGGAGGGAATAGATTATGAGGAGACATTTTCTCCTGTTCCTCGATACACTTCTATTCGGATGATTATTTCCCTTGCAACATCCATGGAATGTAGACTACATCAGATGGATGTGAACACAACCTTTCTCAATGGAGAGATTGAGGAAGAAGTATACATCGAGAAGCTAAACGGTTTCATGATACATGAGAAGGAGTCTCATGTGTGCAGGTTGAAGAAGGCCTTGTATGGACTCAAGCAATCACCTCAAACTTTTGGGCTTCATCAAAAGTGTTTTCGATCACAACCTGTACTATAAGACTGTTAATTGTGAGTCCCTGATTTTGGTCCTCTACGTTGATGACTTATGACTTATTCCTCACTGATACAGATTGTCGTATTGTTGAATACATTGAATACAAGTATGCATTGGCCTTTAAGTTTGAGATGAAGGACCTTGGTATGATGCACTACTTCTTGGGACTAGAGATCTGGCAGAGAACTTATGATATCTTCTTGAGTTAGGGGAAGTACACAGTTGATATATTGAATGAGTTTGGGATGCTGAACTTGAAGCCCAACGACTACACCAAACCAAATATTTGCTATGCAGCGAGTTCACTTAGCCAGTTTATGAGTCAGCCGATATAGACACATTGGATTGCTATGAAGCATGTGTTGAGATACTTGCGAGGCACAGTTCGACATGGTCTGAGATATACTTCCAATATTGATATGATATGGTAGGAATATATTGACTCTGATTGGGCAGGGAGTGCAGTGGAAAGAAAGAGCACCTTCAGGTGTTGCTTCACTTTGGTATCTTCCATGGTTTCCTGGTGTAGCAGGAAACAAACTTCTGTGGCCTTGAGCACAACAGAAGAAGAGTATATTTCATTAAGTATGACAGTCTGTGAAGCAGTGTGGCTTCACAAGCTCCGTGCAGATTTATTTGAACATGTGCTGGATTCCACCATTATTTATTATGGTAACTAAAGTTGTGTGAAGATCTCTGATAATCCAATATTTCATGACAAATCGAACCACCTTGATATTAAGTACCATTTCATCCGAGACATGGTGCAGAGGAAGGAAGTATTGGTGCAGTACCTTCCTACAGATGAGCAGGTTGCTGATATTCTTACCAAACCAGGATGAAGTTTAATTACTTCCGTGACAGACTTGGCATGGTAGAGAATGCCTCCCTCGCTGAGAGAGAGTGTTGATGTTTTCAGCTTCCTGAGACATTCTCCATATCGTACTCCTCTGTGACTGAGTTGATTTGATTTGTGATGACACTTATCAGAGAAGGGATAAGTGGGGCACTTATCCGAGAAGGGATAAGTGCGGTTGGGCTTATAACCCAACGTTCCATGTGGAGAGCACATGAGGACATGTCAAGGGAGTTGACCCTTGATGTCATACACTATGGGAGTTGACCCTAGTGTTTCTAGAGGGTGTAGCCTCTAGAAGTCCACATGGAGTGCCATGTGTGACAAACTTTCTCCAGATCGTACTCCTTTGTGAATTGAATTGAGTTGATATGTGAGGAAACTTATCCGATAAGTGATAAGTGGAACACTTATTCGAGAAGGAATAAGTGCAGTTGGGATTATAACCCAACGTCCCGTGTGGAGAGGACATGTCAAGGGAGTTGACCCTTGATGTCTCACACTATGGGGAGTTGACCCTAAGTGTTCCTAGAGGGAGTAGCCTCTAGAGGTCCACATGGGAGTGTCATGTGTGACAAATATTTTACTACTATAGTGGTTTTGTACCACTGGCGAAGATTGCGTGTCTCTGGACAATAGTTGTGTACTACTATGGAAAGATACCTCCCTAGCTAAGAGGGAGTGATAATGTTTCAACACCGGGCATAACTTCTCCTACATTGAGCTGCAGACCAAGGGAGATAGGATACATTTATCACAAAGGTGCACTTGTGATAAATGAGCCCAGACGTAGTCCTTCTTTGATCATGACAAGGAATGATATGGACTCGAGGTGCTTGAAGTGATTTCCACGTGTCAGTTAGCATCAAGTCGACATTCACTCATAGGTGTGTGCCCGTGGTGAAAGATCCTAGTGTAGTATTTTTCCTAGTCATGGTGATTTGACAAGGAATGATAAAGACTCAAGATGCTATATGATATTACATGCGAACCCAATGTGAACCTAATCTTAGAGAGAGTTAATTGGTTCATATGGGAGAGAGATGTCTCCCAAGATTGACATACAAGTGTCATGAGTCTAGGGTGAAGTTTGTATACTTCAAAGACAAAGAGTGTCATGTTGCAGAATGTCTCCCTCGTTGAGAGGGAGTGTTGATGTTTTGACAACATCGAGAAGACATTCTCTAGATAACAATTAATAATATAATTATTATTGATTATTTTATATATTATATAATAAGTAAATGATAATAACAAATAGTTATTGATTATTCAAGGGACACATCCTTTCATGGATGGTCACCTTATGTTCCCTATATATGGAACACTCATCATTGTAATAGAATATCTCTCACATCTCATATGAATAAAAACCAACTAGTACTTCTTCACTTTCCAAATCATAAAACAAAGCATCATCAAAATCTTGGAAAGGGAAATAAATTACCGTGTTCACTTCTTGTTTTTTAGGAGCATCAATGGCTTGGATGGCTTCATCAAATGGAATAGGGTCCAATACATCATCACCAAGACTCATCTCTTCGTCTTCATCAGAAAATGAAGGAACTAGCTCTTCCAAGGGTTCCTTTACTTCTTCACCTTGTTAATCATAGAATAAAGTGTCATAAAAAAACTGGAAAGGAAAATGACTCACCTCATTCTCTTCATCTTGTGCAGGAGAGATAGGATCTTGGAGAGATTTATCGGACGGAGGAGCAATTACTAGTGCTTCATCTTCATAATTCACTTTTCTAGTTAAATCTTCACTACATTCTATTGAATCATAGGAAAAATATTGCTACTCTTCAAGGGGTTGAAAATTTTCTTCATAATTTTTTCCTTCTATATCATAGGGTTCTTGGTATTGAGTATGGTACACATCCATGAAATCTTCCACAATCTCAGTGGTGAATCCTTCATCCTCTATGGATACTACGAGATTCCTAAGGGCATCGTCATATGTCAGGCATTGTGGTTTCACAAACTCAATAAAAATATTGATGAGGTCTATGAAAGATGATATACCCCTATGTTCGCAACAACTCTTAAACCAATCTTGCAAAAAATATGGCAGAGAAAGTATGAACAATTTTACGAGAACATCCTCCCCTCCCAATTCTATCTCACTTATATACTTAAAGAATTCTACAATGTGAGTAATTGGGAGGCCTCCATATCTTGGAGAGTTGTTTAACCATTTGTATTAAAATAATGCAGGTATCCTTCAAAGCGTTTGAAATGAATAGTTAGATACACTTGTTCCCAGGGCACCATGATCCCATAACTTGGAAATATCACAGAATTGAGAGTAAGGTGGCACCTTGGAAAAGGTTAGTGGAGTTTCCATATATCCTCTTAAGGATTATCAAAGGGATGAGGGAATCACCCTTAGTGGAGTCACCATATAAGTTTTGTGAAAATAAGGCTTTTGGATAAAGGCTTACTGAAAAAGTGTCGTTGAGGAATATTGACTCAATGTTCCCCGACAACGATGCCAAAATGTTACTGCACAATTTGTACTTTCCCAAAGCCAAAGGAAAGTGGATACTAAATTAGTGTAACAATGAGGATGTCATATCACTGTCACCTTAATATGACACCTCTTTCTGTTTAGGAGTAGTACCCCAGGGGAGAAGTCCTGAGTAACCTGGGGGTTTGAGAAGGCTAAGGTAAAAGTTATGAGAAAATCCCACCCCTCTCATAGGTCACTCAGATAAGAAGTTCCAAGGTTTTACTGAGATGAAGAAAAAGATAAATTAAATGTACCTGCCCAAAACAAGACAAAAAGAAGAAATGCTATTTGGAAGTACCATATGATGTCAGTGCTTCATAAAACCATGAATCCTTGAAAGATAAACAAGCTGATGTAAAACTGAAGCAATATATGTATTTATAACATAAATATATATTTAGCAACAAATACATAATTATGCCTCAATAATGCTTAAAAAATAACAAGAAATGATAACCTAAAATTGACAAAATGATAGTAATTGTCAGAAGTAATGATGAGAATGTATTATCAGCTTTTAATCTTGCTTTTAAGATGAATTTGCTGTTGTTATAGATGTCTGTAGCAGTCTTTTGAAACAACAACAAATTAGTTAGTGAGTTAGTCTAATCTAGAGTTAGAAAAAGTTAGTAAAAGTCTTAGGGAAGATGGTTTAAGAGTTGTTTTGGTCAATCAATCACTTGCAAGGAGTGAACTAGTGCCTTTTAGGGTAATGGAGTCAAAGTTTGTAGCGAGAATTCTTAGAGGAAAACACAAATGATAATAGGTGATCTAAAGGGATGAGTAAGATGATTGAGGTGTTAGTAACTTAAGGCCTCAATATCTAAAACCCTAGAAGGAAAAAATATGCTAGAATGTAGGTAACCCTAGGCCCTAGCGATTTCCTTCTTCCTTAGATCAAGCTTGAAATAAAATATATGAAGCTAATGAAGCAATGCTACTAGAGTGCTACAAAGGTAGGGGCTCTAGTGTATTCTTCAAAAGAGATGTTTTCTAGCAAAATCAAGTAGGTGGAAAATTATAAGGAAAAGGACAATAACATGTGCTTCTCACCTAGGATTTCAAACTAACAATTTCATAATCTTAGAAATGAATAAGAAAATATACCATAACCATTCAAGATAAATGAATAATTTCATATTTTACTTACTTCATCAAGAATAATCTAGACACAAAAGCCTAGTTGAAGACTTTCCACCATGAAAATGCCAAAATACACCAAGAATAACCTCTCCAATAAGTTGGACACCACTTAATTTCAGCCAAGTACCCTTAAAGATGGCCGAATTTTAGACCTCACACTTGTGTGAATGAAATATGATGAAAAATATAAGAGTTTTGTCCCTTATTTATACAATAATCATGACCTTTAATTACAATTTAGGTAACAAAAGGCCGACATGGCCAAATTACATCAAAAATCTAGTTTTTACATAAATTTAAATAATAAAACCCTAAAATTTGTGGTAGAGGTGATGTCATTCCCTCCTAGGGTGACGTTGGGCCTCATAGGTGGGACATTAGGCTCCATGAGAAAAAAGTTAGGCCTTCCAAGGCCTTCGGATGATGCCACACATGCCACTTGGAAAACAACTGCCTCCATCATGTCCATCTGATGTTGGGTGATGTCTAGGGTCACAAGGGTGATACCATGGGCTTCTCAAGGCCAATGTTCAGGGGGGAGAGAAATATCCCCCTAGGTCTAGGCCTACCGAAGTGTCTCCGGTGGAACTTCCTTCTTTTTCTCTAGTGCAAGCCTCTGGTGTCTCTCTTCTCTTGGGGTCACAACATCTATCTGGTGGGATTTTAGCCCCATGGAGGTCCGAATTAATCATCTCCCTAGATGTACCTGTCCATCGGGAATGGTCCTGCAACAATAAAAAGTACGCCATCCATGGGATCATAAGCCATAGGGATCATAGCAATGTCAATCACGTCTAATAATCAAATTACCCAAATATGTGCTTCAAACCCCCTTTCACCCAGACAAATTCTCAAAGACATTATGCAATTTAACAAGCCAGGTTTGGAGAGGGTCTCAGGATGTCCTATTGGACTAATTCTCCTCAAGTTTGGGGTGTTTCCCAAGTGACGACGAATCTACGTCATGTATATGTATGAGATGGTGTAGGGAATGTTTGGGCAAGGGGTGCAGTGATAAGAGGGAAATGTAGGTCTTACCTGTGGGTTCCTCTCTGGAGGGTGAGTTTCACCTTGTCATGGATGCCAATGTTTCCTATCCCATTCAATGCCTTTTAATCTTTGTCTTATTGATTTTTCTTTTCAAGAGAATAGCTGGAGGACACTGTCCTGGCATGGTGACCAATGGTGACAACGTTACCCACAAGAACTTTACATAAATGAGAAGGTTGGCTCGTGATGAGACCCCCTTTCTCTTGGCTATGCCACCAAGATCCACTACCCTATTTTGGTGACCTGATGGATGGAAGGGTCATACTGCTACATGCTCATGATGATATCTCATATCCGCCAACTAGATCTTTAGTTTTATTTTATTTTACGGGTCCCCTTTTCTTTCTAAGAATCCTTTTATTGCTTTCTCGAGAATCCTTGGGCGAAGCATCTCCAGGTTTCATTTTGGGTTTTAACTTTTTCCAACTACTTTTACCCTCTGGTCCTTTAGCCCCTTCTTCCCACAAGGCAAGGTACAATCCTTACTACCTTGGCAAACCCAATGCCCGAACCAAGGTAGGGGAAATATGAGAGGGACAATGATGAAAAGTGGTAAGTATGGAAGTAATGGACGATGACCTTTCATAGACCCACCCAGTGGAAACTCATCCCTAAGGGAACCAACTTACTAGGGCACTCTTTCATCCCCCCCAGGTATGGACAAGTTAAAGAGAATAATTTCCAAGCAAACGTTATGAAACAAAAGAGAGTTCAGTGCACATATTCAAATTCTTTGAAAATCAGAGTGATACATACCATGATACCCAAATTCATTACCCCATGGAGCAATACCCACTACTACTTCAATTCATATGGATCTCAGTATTCCATGTCTAGGACCTGTGGGTCTCGAGACATAATCTCCTTAGTTATCCCTAGGATAGGGGATAAAAGTTTTTGTTTTTCATACTTAGGCTAAAGTGAACCAAATTCTTAGGGAAATTGGTTTTGGGGAAAGTATTTCCCATCATTGACGCCCTGACAAACCTATTTTTTTCCATGTGTATAAGTAAATTCATGTATACCTATTTGGGTGAAAATTTTAGGGTTGCTTTTGGAATTATGGATTGATAAATTCATTGAAAATTTGGAGAATGAGATTGAAAAACCTTAAAGGTTGATTTGGATTTCAACGCTAGTGTGTGAAAAATAGTTGCAAGGTTGTCTGGTTAAATAGATATATTATACTGACTAGTAGAGGGTATGGATATCATGGTGGGTCAAAGAGCCCATTCTCAAGTGCTAGGCTATTGTGCACCAAGTGGCTCCTATAATACCATTTACTAGTGTGTTGGTAGGTGCTTTGAGTTCTAGGAATGTATTATCTTAACTTGGAGATGAAAATGAACTATTTAATGAGACAAAAGTGATTTATGTACCTACGAATGTTGGCTCAATTTAGTTGGTTGATGATTACATGCAACATGTAAAGGAGAAAGATTGCTCTACTATGTGAGTTTTGTATGGAACCACCACTTCCTTTTCAATGCAATATTGTTCTTAGTGTTCTTTTCTTATTGTGAAATATTAGAGGGATAGATATCACCTCCAATAAGTTGTCCCTTATAAGATTAGTTAAAGTAGAAAAGCTTTATGTTCTCCTTTTGCAAGACACTATGGGCATAGGTAACAAAACAATTGTATTATTGAAGGCTTGTTTTAAAGATTGGGATTTTGTAGCTCTTGATGCTAAAGGGATCTATGGGGGAATTATTATTGGATGGATATTGGGTTATGTTGATGGGTCCTAAGTCCCTTGATTCAACAACAGGAACCAAACCCACCACCGAGGCCCAATTAGACTCTGCAACGTTTAATAGTGGAATGGTTCTCCAGATCTTGTGATCTGACCAATTTATTGATGGGCTTTATGTTTTCTTGTGAAGGCTCTTCCTTCAGTTTGGACTATCTCTTTTTGTATTTTCTCTTGGGTGGGACTGATATGAGATGTAAGCCGGTATAAACCAACTTGGAAACAAAATAGAATTAAGCTTAACTACTAGGGAAGAGGCTGAACTTGGGATAACCCGATGCTCAAGCATGCAGACAACAATTTTACACCACAGGCCTAGTACTAATACATTAACCATTTAAGCATCCAATTACTGTATAAGAAACTAATTACCAGAAAGAAAACACTTATGCGATAAGACAGTGGCAAGAAAAATAATTCACCTACCTAATCATCCATCACATAATAACACCACGATTCATATTCATCATTAAAGTAAAGAACAACAAAATATTGCACCAGATAAATTGACATAGATTCAATAGCTCTTACTCATTACAACATCATTCAGGAAACAAGATAGGAAATAGTTCTTATCCATGTCCAATCACATGCATTTGATGAAAATAACTTTGTCTTTGGTCCATAAGGACTTCTCAATTCAAAGGCAGCCTCAAAATAATTCTTAACAACCAGAAAGAAAGAGTTCTTGCAACAACCATCGACCCTTAATTAATTGGTTGATGTTATTATTTATAACATAAAATTCAAAAGAAAATAACGGCTAAGTGTAGTTTAAACAAAACAAAATTCGCCACATGGCGTCCTCTTCTAACAATTTCTTTAACAATCAACTCAAGATATCCCTTTGAAAGGGTGACTTTTCTCATAATCCGACCAACTAGTAAACAACTCATCGCAAGTTTAGGCCCATGGAAACCTGTGTTTCTCCATAAGAGCCGCATAAATTCCTCTGACCTCCACCGCATGCGCTCAGTACTTCACTAGACTGGTGTTTAACTATTGTAGAACAGTCCGAGCTCTAATCGAATGTTCCATGACTCTTTGCACTTGTCTTGGCATTGTGTCAACTACCTTCTCTAGCTCTTCGGCCCATAATAAACCTTGCTTGGTATGCGATTCGACTATGTCGCACAAGTCGACGAAGTTGTATGAGGTGCCAAACTCTAGGAGTCCGATATCCTTCATTTCTTTGTTAATTTTTGCCCAATGTTTCTCGCATTTGGCCCATTGTTCTTGAATTTCTCGGTGTGGTTCCTGAGACATCTTAGCCCAATACCCAGCTGATCGCTTCATGCGATCAAGATTGATCTTGCCCAACATTCAGATGGTGTGTTCTTCTTTATCCCGATCCTGTTGAACTGCATCAATGTATTCAAGTCTCCCTATGGCTTGCTATGCCCTTTCATGCCACCACTCCATATCCTTGCACGTTGTGAGTGCCATGAAAGTGTCTTCCTGGAGCGCAACTATCTTTTCAGTAAAAATGTGCCTCTCTTTTTTGAATTGGTTGTAAGCTTCTTCGAACTCGCTTCTCAGGTATACCGTGGTCTGATTGGCGCCCTGATAGTATTCATCCAGGTGGCGCAAATGTTCTAGTTCCTTCAGGGTGACGACCAAACCCTTTTCATCTCATTTGGCTCTGTCCAGGGTGGCATTTGAGAGCACCATCCCCACGCCGAGGAGCTCGAATGTTCTGGCATTTTCCGTGTTTATCAAGTTTTCCTCTGTAGTGATGAGGATGGAGCGATCCAATGTGATCCTCCTTTTCTTTGTATTTCTCTGGATGATGGCCTTCCTCTTTCGATCCTAGGAGATTGCATAAATATCGGCTACATCGTCCACAGGTTCAGGAATCTGCTGATCACCCCATGTGAGTGTGTTTCCCAAATTTCTGGTGGTGTATATTTGTTCAAGATCAGGTTCTTGAACTTTCTCGTTGTGCTTCTAAGGCTCGGCCTCCTCCTGTCGCTTGTCGGGGATCTGAGTATTGATCATAATAGAGGTGTCGGGAAAATACTCGATACTTACTTGTTCATCGACCGTCGAAACGGTGA
The DNA here is from genome assembly GCA_009831015.1 of Picea engelmannii. Lineage (NCBI taxonomy): Eukaryota > Viridiplantae > Streptophyta > Pinopsida > Pinales > Pinaceae > Picea > Picea engelmannii. The sequence continues at coordinate 74,471 of ML778970.1, forward strand.
TTTCCTTTTGCGGGGATCCTTCCTTTGGCTCATCCGATTCTGACTTGTCCTTCAGATTGTCTGCTCGGATTTCTGGCACATTGAGCCTCTTTGTTTCGGGAAAATTTTCAGTTTCTATTTCCTTTCATGGGATCTCCTGGGTTTGGACCTTGGGAGAAAGAGAAGAAGTCTTCTCAGGTCCCTTTTCTTCTTGGACATCACAGGGGTCCCGCAAGATGCCTCCGGGCTTTCATCATCACTATATATATTTATAAAATCACACAAAGGATTAGGCGTGCTTGTATCTACTGATACCTGACCTGTCTCTGGTTGATTCGTCACACCTACCAGCGATCCGGCCAGTGGCATTGTGGATTCAAGGTTATCTGACACGTTGATGTTATCAAGGTTTATGAAATCAAGGCCGCTTGGCCCTACCGGGATTTCTTTTGGGCTATCAGTCAGAAGTCTTGGAAATCTGACGAGGTCCGGGTTATCCTGCATTCGCTTCATTCACTGTTGGTCCTTTTGATACATGAGTCCCCCCGTCCCCTGCACAACTTGAACCTTGGAGAAATTCCTATCTTGTGCCAGGGTTACCTAAGGAATATTTGTTGTTTCGGTGGCTTCTTGAGGAGCTTCCACCGCTTCGACTGATTCGGGTGCTATCCTTTCTTTGCTTTCCCTGAGGATTTCTTGAGCCGATTGTTCCAAGACTGTTTCTTTCTCATCCCAACTCATGGCCTTAAACCTAGTTTCTTTAGGGTCAGCTATCCTTGCACCACCTCATCCCAACTTTGAGCATTTTCGGTGAAGATCTCATCCTCAAACCTGTCATGGGCATATGGCCAATAGGATGATACTTGTTGCGCGTGCTTCAGGACTAGACCCTTGGGGTCGTGCTTGCGAAAACAACCAGTCTGGAATCATAACTCCAATTGGCTTAACCCTTCTTGCTTGGCTTGCGCGGTGTCCTTTACCATGTAGAAACCAATATGAAACCCATAGGGTATGAAGGCCCACTTCTTATCCTTTACCAAAGTAGCATTATAACCTTGCAGGATGGTTTGATAACAAATTTCCCCTACTATTAGTTGATCGGGGACATATACAAGCAACAGATGGGGTGCTCCGGTGGCACCGAAAACCCTGATGTAAGTATCACGCTCATCTAGATACCAATGGTCGACCTTGGATACAACCTTTTTGGCTAGATTCGACAGACTTGGGCACTCTTTCTTGAACAACAAGAAATAAATACATGCGATAAAATGATCGCAGATGAGAGAGTAGGATTTATTGTACCTGTTCTCCCACACGATGCCAAAATACACATAAACTGGGAGCTTTGATGTGTGCCATCTCAAGTTCATTATGGCAAAGAAATTTCTGGCACAAATGACATCCAATAGATAAGAAGCCATATAGAAGGATGGGGTTTCTCCCTCTTTCGACGTTTGAGCTTGTCGTATGCAAGTGCTCAGCTGTTTGGAGATGATGGCACCCCAGTTAAAGCCTATTCCAGAAACGGCTACCGTATAAGCTAGAGGCATCAAAGCCTCTGAAAACCTGGAGCAGTCTTTCTCCCCATGCAATCGACAGAGGAGGGCCATTAGGTAAATGTATGACTCCCTCAGGTTAGTAGTCGGGTACCAGCCGGAGGTCTGATTGGTGATCTTTTTATCCTCTCTCCACCACGATGCTATCGCCTTGCTGGTGTCGTTTTTCTCATAGAAGTTTACAACAAAATCAACATTTAGCCGTTCTTCTGGCTCTCTGAGCTTGTCGTAATTCTGCACTTCCACTGGGAGGAAAACCTCGACACACTCATCATTGTCATCATTAATCAAACATATTTGCGTTTCGATGTGTGTTGATATTATCGTAGCTGCGGGAGGTATTTACCTCCACGTGTGAACCTGACGAGAATAGAAGACTCCGGGAAGCAAGAGAAACCCTAATGAATTGTCTAATAACCCTAGAAGACTTGTCGACTCAAGAAGATAATATGTATTAGGTTATTAGCCTCCAAGAGAAGAAGTCGGCCAGAAGAATTAATATATACTGAACAGACAGGTACCCAGAAGGAGAAGTTGGCACCGGTAAGTCTGCCAGAACCACTATAAATACAGGGCGCCAGTCTCTCATTTGACACATCTCAACAGTTGCAGAGATCCAGTTCTACGCAATGCATTTATAGTCTTGTGTGCAGGTTTGGAGGAGAGCTGCTGGTGCAACTGCTGCAGCTAGCAGTTACGTTTTGGATTGGACTATCTCTTGGCTAGGGTTTGGAACATTTGATCAACCTTTGTTGATGTGCTATCCTTGGGGAAAGGTGTGCTACCCTTTGTATGGCTATCTAGCCTAGGGTTTGCTTCTGGAATGATTCTCTGTCAAGGTTAAGGTGCTCGGAGGGTGGCTTTGGCCTATGGTTGGGTGAAAAGGGTATTGTCAATGGTAAAACGAGCACACATCCTTCATATTATAACAGGTTATGGGCCCACACCTCCTTCATTCAGTCTAAACGCTGGAAGGAAAAATAGCTGCTAGGATATTGAGCTCGCTGAGGAACTGCCTCTAGGGTTACTACCAGAAGCAACTTCCAAGACACTTCCGCTAGGGTTACTAGCAGGAGCAGTTGCAGAAACCCTAATCCTCTTGTTGAGGCACCTTAAATGAATAGATATACCTAATCTCTAGATAGATCAATGCACTCTAGCCAAGCCCATCCCTTGATACTCTCAACAAGCCAAGACGTAAAGTTTGAGTTTATGGTCAAATCTAGGGTTTGACCAAGTGAAAGAAGCCATGACTTATTCTATGAAGTCAGAGAACAAGTTAGATGGAGCCTCTAACTTTAGAGCATGAAAGACAAGGGTTGACCTCATCCTTTCCTAGAATAAAGTGATGGATATCGTGAAAGGAAAGATCGTGAAGCCAGAGTTTGAAGAAGGAAAAGAGAAGGAACTGCAGAACGTTGCAGCTCTGGAGAAGTTCAAAGACAATGATATCAATGCTATGAGTATCTTGACTCATCGAAGAAGATGTACGATGCCCTAACAAATCTCTTCTCGGTCAGAAACATTGGACAAGTTATGAGTCTAAAGAATGAGCTCCGTGACATGAAGATGAATGATGAGGATAGCATAACATCATATTTTGTGAGAATCTCTCAGTTAAGAGATCAACTACAAGCTATTGAAGAGATCATCTCAGAAAAGGAGTTGGTAAACATAGTACTTAATGGTCTTCCCAAGACGTGGGATTCATTTTGCGCAAGCATGAACACAAGAAAGGAGTATCCGACATTTGAAGAACTTTGGACTTGCTGTGCTCAAGAAGAATCAAGGATCAGTGCAAAAGAGAAACCCCAAAAGAAGTACAATGATCAAGCCTTCACAACAAGATTCAAGAACTTCAGGAACAAAAGGAAGTTTGGTTCAAGGAGGAAGCCAAATCAAGAGAAAGACATTTTAGAAGTATAATTCTTCAACTGTCGAAAGTATGGTCACTACGAGAATCATTGTCTCGAGCTAAAGAAAAGGAAGGAGAAACACGAAGCATCAATTGCCGAAGAAAAGGAACCTACAAAGAAGACTAAGCAGGATGGAAGAAACTTCTTCTAAAGGTAACAAAACTCTTCTTATTTCTTGTACATATCATGTTTTCATCATCTCTATACATATCCTGTATATCTATCTCTTGGAAGATAATGTGTTCCAAGAAGAACTATACCTATGGAAGAGAAACAAGATAAGAATGGATATCATTAAATAATACACATGAAAGGATGAAATACAAATCATGGCGAAGCTATTGCAAGATAAGCCGAATCAATCATGAAGAGACTTGCAAGAAGAAATGACAGAAAGAAGTCAGCAATCGAGAAGAAATTGGAAAAAGAGTTATGACATTTTGTAGAAGACAACAAGACGAAAGCGTGGACTCTGTTAGACAAGAAAACCAATTATATATTGCAGAAGACAATAAGGATGCAGATGGAAGCGCAGACTCTGTTAGACGGAGGGAGCCGATTATATGCACTCATACATGAAGCAAGGATTAGGAGGGATCTAATCCTATGATCCATTGAAGATGATGAAGTATATATCCATGGTAGTAACCATGAAAGATAGTATGTTCTCAGTTCAACCGCAGAAGAAGACCTCTTTGAAGAAAATCCTCAGAGTATCCCTGGTTGTCCATCCAGATCTGTGATCCTATGATGAAAGAAAGAAATGGAATCTTTAGGGCATGGAATCTATAAGAAAAGAAACACATGAATATTCCAAGAAAGAAAGAGAAGCCAGAACAACCAGTGATTGTATCAAGAATCACAAGATTGTCAGCCTGATATAAACTCAATAAAAGCAATCAAGTAGAGGAATTGAAAGTTGTGATGAAGAACAGTGTATGGAAGACTTATGAATGGAAGCATCGCAAGATCCAAAACTGGAGGTTCTCCCATATGGAGGGAGAAGACTATGATGATTAGTTGTTCCAGTAAACCATACTTATCTCTACATGAGTCATTATATCATCCACAACATCCATGAGTCAGAATTCTACATCAGATGAATGCAAAGAATGTTCTCCAGAGAAATTGAATAAAGAGTGTATGAAGAGCAATCTCAAGACTTTGAGGCATACCAGAAAGAGACCCTTTTATGCAGATAGAAGAAGATAACTTGGTGGAGAACCTCTAGTGCACAGCAGAAGCGTGGTGAAGATTTCCTATAGCATCAAGATGATTACTCAGTAGATCAGATCTCATGATGACAAAAGAAGTGCCACATGGATATGTTCCAATTTTCCAACAATGATATCCTCTATTGTTCAGAGCTACATAAAGCCTTCACAATGTTCCAAACCAAAGTACATTTGAAATCAAGCATTACATTATCCGTGATGAAGTCCAGAAAGGAGAAAGTGGTTCTCCAATACATATCTCCACAGATGAGTAGATGAGCAGACATTTTGGTAAAGCTTCTATCCAAGATGAAAGAGTTTGTGTACTCAAGCTGGAGCTCGTGGAGATGACTTCCTTATTGAAAAAGGAAGAGATGAATCTCAGGTTGGGAGGGAGCACTAAAAATATTATTGAAGACATTTATTTTTCAAGATTGAAAAATAGTCCATCTTGGACAGATGCTTTCTTGTTCGGAAAGTAGATTGAGATTTCTGACGAGCAACGATTCCCCATTGTGGTTAACATGGGAAATGGTCCAGATTGTTGATGTATCATAGACAACGAATTCCCATTGTGGTTAACATGGGGAGTGGTCTAGGCCAGCCTCTTTTCTTCAGGGTTACTCAAGAAGACTAACCTGCCTCGCCGGACAATGATTTCTCATTGTGGTTAACATGAGGAATGGTCTGTTTTGGAGGTTGATGCAGGATAGTCTTTTCCTCTTGTGGTTAACAGAGGAAATGGTACGGACAATCATTCCTTAGGGTTTATACATTCTCTCCAGGGTGCACTTTGATTAGTGTAGGAGGAATGGCCTAGGGTGGGGAATGGTCTAGGCTCAACAATCAGGGACAAGCATTCCTTAGGGTTTATACATTCTCTCCAGGGTGCACTTTGATTAGTGTAGGAGGAATGGTCGAGGGTGAGGAATGGTCTAAGCTCATAAATAAAAAACAATCATTCTTCCTTGTTTGAGAAGAATAGGGAAGATAGCCCATTGTTGATGTTCTACACTAAGGGAAGATATTCTTTCAGATCTCACAGATGTGAGTGAAATATTGGCCCAGATGATTCAGTTTATATCATAACATTGTTTCTGTGCAGGTTGCTATTAGATGTTTGTTATGAAGACTGTATGACAATAGATGTATACTATTGTGGTGGATATGTTCCACTATTCGTGACTATACGTTGTTGATCAAGTACTTGTGTGTTACTTGGTGTGGTAGTGTACCACTGGATTGTAGTTATGTACTACTATGGATAGACACAATTGTGTTCTAATTTTGTTCTGATTGTATTGAAGACTATCAATAGTTTATTGGAGATAATCATCAGCCAGATGAATGATGAACAAATATTTTCCAGACGGAAAATGGTTCAGAGCATTTACTCTTGTAGAATAGAAGAATGGCTCTTGTATCACTCTGTGGAGTGAGCATCATGTATGATTACTCAGATAGAGTATGGTTTCGAGAGATGATGCAACTAATGACACTGATGATGATGATGGTGCTCATGATCTAGTCATGATCTAGTCTATACAAACTATGTTGATGCTACCGGGTGAATGGTATATTTTTGTGCTCAACACCATTACCTGTAATACCTCGCTAGCTAGGAGGGAGTGTTGATATTATGGTAGCTGCGGGAGGTATTTACCTCCATGTGTGAACTTGATGAGAATAGAAGACTCCGGGAAGCAAGAGAAACCCTAATGAGTTGGCTAATAACCCTAGAAGACTTGTCAGCTCAAGAAGATAATATGTATTAGGTTATTAGCCTCCAAGAGAAGAAGTAGGCCAGAAGAATTAATATATACTAAACAGACAAGTACCCAGAAGGAAAATTCGACTCGAGTAAGTCTGCCAGAACCACTATAAATAGAGGGTGCCAGTCTCTCATTTGACACATCTCAGCATTTGCAGAGAGCCAGTTCTACGCAGTGCAATTGCAGTCTTGTGCGCAGGTTTGGAGGAGAGCTGCTGGTGCAGTTGTTGCAGCTAGCAGTTATGTTTTGGCTTGGACTATCTCTTGGCTAGGGTTTGGAACATCTGATCAGCCTTTGTTGATGCGCTATCCTTGGGGAAAGATGCGCTACCCTTTGTATGGCTATCTAGCCTAGGGTTTTCTTCCAGAATGATTCTCTTTCAAGGTTAAGGTGCTCGGAGGGTGGATTCGGCCTATGGTTGGGTGACAAGGGTATTGTCAATGGTAAAACAAGAAAACATACTTCATATTCTAACAGTGTGATCGATAAGCCATTTTAGGAGTTAGATGCAGGGGAATACCGAAGTCCTGCTTGCTACCATGTGCAGATACGCCTTTCGGACATTCGGTAAGACTTCATCATCTAGTCTTCTCGTATCAGGATCGTTGTGGGGGGTATATTCGGGGAATTCCTCTCGCTTGATTTTCTTTCAAAGTTCTTCCAAGCACGGTTATACTGTCTTGGTCCCAATGTTCGCCTCTGTGTCTCCAAAGGCCCAGGGTTGAACAAAAACCTTCTTAGTGGCTATTTTGATGACGAGCACCGGCTTTGGATCAAATTCCAATTGTATTACAACCGCTGCGGAGGAACCTTCTCCCACCTCTAGTTATTGTATCTTTGGCACTCTTGGAGATTTCCTAGTGGTGGGTTTCTTTGGAGGCATCGTTCCTGCATCTAAAAACGATCTTTTAGGCAAGTGTACAGAGTAACATTGGATAAAAAAGGTATGAAATGAAGCATAGAACATTCACAGACTGGTACATACCTGTAACACTTGCTAAACTGTTGTTTAATACTCACTGGACCTTGGAAACTATCCCCGGATTGCTCGTCTCACTCCTCTGGATGTTCTGAACTCCTTCATGCACACAATAACCTTGTTTACAATGACTCAAAAGAATATAACGAGAGAGATCCTACCAGTTGTATCAACCAGTTAATACGAGTAATGGGTGAAATTCAAAACACTCTATCTTCGAATCTCTGCAAATAAATTCTATGTGGGTTGACGACGAAGGCGCAGAGGAAGATGCACTGTATCGATATGTTCAAATGGTCCTTTTGATTCACGCACAAATTAGAAACTAATGCGAGATTTTGAAATTAATCGCCCCTTTAAATGCGTCGTATATAGCGTATCTTAGAGATAAAACGTCCCATTGCATCATTTTCTTAGTGGGAAGATCGAGAATCGGCGATATCCTTATGCATGTTTCCGTCGGTATCTTCCCAAGAAAACCTCTGACGTCGACGAATTTCATCATATGATGCTGACGTGATAAAACTGGTTCGGGGTGCGACGTGGGTCTCAGGAGGTAGTAACGATCCAGGGAAAACTAGATCATATGTCTGATCACTTAGGCAACGATAGATGGCAACAGAGGATAGGTGGTTTGACTGTACATCTCAGTCAGAGTCGTTTCTTTCAACAGAAGACGTGCATTAAAATAAACCCGGGATTACCGAGGCTGAAAGGTATTGGGGTCGACGATCGGGGGTTGACTTATCATGTTCTTCACAGGCTATCCTTCTCAAAAATTCACCGATGCCGAAATGATTCGGGAGTTGGCCATCGACGATTCCTTTCTTTATTTGCTAACGTTTAATCCCTCTTCATTTCGCCGATGCCGAATGAAATTGAATATCGACGACTTCCTTGTGTAATGTTCGTCGTGAAAGAAACCTCCCTTCTGCCAATGCCGATAAAGATCGATGATCAACAACCTCAGTTTTCTCGAGTGATTTTCTTTCATCTTCAATTCTTTCGGGTGTCGAATTTTGGACTCGTCAGGTGGAAATATTTAGTGGTTGATTCTTTAATTAAATGTTAGTCCTTTAAGTTATGGCGATTTCCACATGCTCAAGATTTTTTTTTTAAAGACTAAAATGAAATTGGAAATGGTAAGAAAACGCAACATTTTCCACAATGAAGACGAATCAAGCAGTGCAAAATATCAAGTGGTACCCAAAAATTAAAATTTGACATAGGCTTTTTAGGGTGTGTTGAGTTCTCAACAAATGACGATTCACTGGGTGAAAGCATAATCTCTATTCTGCCTTCATGCTCGGCTGATACGAAAGCTGGTGGAGAACCTTACTAGTTTCTAATAAGAGCCTCTTTTACCTTTGCAATTTGAAATTCTCTGGTTAATGATTTTGGGTCTGCCTATGGGGTTTTTAACCTTTATTCCTCCTTCGTTTCCTGTGATCCTGAATAATGACCTTTTTTACAAAAGTCTAGTAAAACATTCACTGGCATGGAGCCTTTAGTTACCTCTACTCACTTTCTTTGATGTTGCTCCGCTGCCAGCGAGCGTCCATAGCCCTGACGGAGTCACCATGACATCACAGACCTTGCTCCACTACCAACGAGCGTCCATAGCTCCGACGAAGATATTTGCATACCCTCTCATACTGTTCACTCTTTTGATAATATCAACTTTATTCCGACATGATGCCCTGAGTGAGTGGGAGAGGATGATGTCTGTTTATTTCGCAAAGTGAGATAGTCAAGGTGAATCCTTTGCTAGATTTGTGTTTGGGGTTCATGTAGTCCTTTCTAGCTTTCCTTCTTTTCCTTAAGGTCTTACCAGACCACTAAGAAGACACTTTTGACATTTCTCCAAAGTTCATTTTCACAGGTTAGATAGAGGACCCCTCAAAGCAACCGCAAATTCCTTGGTGCTTCTTGTGTTGTATGTGAGCGATGAGCTCGGATCAGAGTTCGCTATGTCGCATGATTTGAGGTCAACCATTGTCTTGCTAAACACAACTTTCAAAACCGTAGAAATCTAGAAAGAAAAAGAAAACAACAAAAAATGCATTTTGCAATCATGAAAACACTCATACAAAAACAATTTTTTATTTCTATTTCTATTTTTTATTTTTATTTATTATTGGAAATATTGTTTGAGGGCTTGGAAATTTACTGGGAGGGCGTCAGGTTCCCCCCTCAGATTCTGTAACCGATAAGTGTCTTCCCCAATCTTCTTAGCCACCTGGAAAGGTCCAAGCCACATATTCTGAAACTTAGAATGCTTCCCTTTTGGCTCATTTGCTCTGTCCCATTTTAGGACTATGTCTCCTATTTCAAAATTTTTCTCATTAGCCTTATGATTATCAAACCATCTTTTCACTATTTGTTGGTGAGCTATAAATTTTGAATTAGCCTTTTCTCTCTCTTCTTCTAGCATGAGAAGAGTATCAATTCTTTGTTGTATGACCGATGAGGGTTTCCTGTGGGAATCTTGGGCTAGTTGAAGAGATGGAAGATAAATCCCATTTGGGAGAATGGATTCCTACCCGTAAACCAGAAAGCATGGGGAATTTCCTATAGCTTCCTTGGATGTGACCCTATCGGCCCATAGAGTGTTATGGAGTATATTATGCTAATTCCTTTGGTTATCTGCAACCGTCTTTTTTAATATTCTCACTAGGTTCTTATTGGTTGATTTTGCCACCCCGTTTCCCCGTGGATAATAATTTGAAGAGTATCTAGTTATGATTCCTTTGTCTAGAGAAAACTCTGTCAATAGAGTGGAAGAAAAATAAGCTACAATATCAAAAACTAGAACAAAAGGGACACCAAACCTTGTGATCAGTTGTTGTTCTATGAATTGGATCACCACCTTCTCGTTTACATGAGTCAGAGGGATGGCCTCTGCCCACTTCGTGAAATAATTAGTGGCAGTAAGTATATACTTGTGTTGTTTTGAGGAACTGAGTGTAATTACTCCTATGATATCCAACCCCCATTTCTCAAAAGGCCTAGAGACAGTCACTGGTTGGAGTGGGATTGTTTCTCTCTTCTCTCTCCCAGTGCTTATTTGACAAGTTTTACAGTTCCTAGCGTAGGTGTGAGCGTCTTTGAACAAGGTGGGCCAATAATAGCCAACTCTCAATATCTTATGAGCGGTGGTGTTTCCTACAAAATTTCCATCGACAGGGCCATCATGGAGCTCCTTTAGAACTTTGTATGTGTCTTCGCGTTCGATACATATTAAGAGTACCCCATCATAATTAATCTGAAAGAGTACCGAATTTATGAGGTGATATTGTACAGACTTTAACTTGAGAGCTCTCCTTTCCCTAGGGTTGAGATTTTCTGGACAAGTCCCATGGTGTAGGAGATAAGTTAAATCCTCATACCAATACTGTGGCCCTGGGGAAATGTATGAAGCTTCACCACACCATAATTCCATTTTATTCTCCCATCCAAAATATTAATTTATTTGATCCTGGGCTTCAGCTGCGAGTTTGCACAACCCTTTCCCTTTAACTAGTTTGGCAGGTTTTATATCTAGATCAAATTCTTGGACCACTACCATCCGGTTCTCTCTTCTTTACTCCATATCTTGTTGAGTAAACAAGGATCAGACCGCGGGGTGAGGCACAATCACTTTGGTGTGGTTTTTGAGGATGTAAGACCTGAAGTGATTTAGTGCCTTATATACCACATAGGCTTGTTTATCAACCGCAAGATAATTAAGTTATGCTCCCTAGATATTAGTGCTCATGAACGGCACCAATGCCTCATTGTTGTTATCATCCTTCTGAGTCAATACTGCAGCTAATGACTGGTCGTAGGTGAAAGTATAGAGGAAGAAATCCCTATTGAAATCGGGACTTCGTAACACGGGGGCCTGGGATATAGCAGTTTTAATATTGTTGAAAGCATACTTTCGTTCATCATCCCACTTAAATTCAACATCTTTGTGAATCGTCTTTTGTAAGGGTTTGATAGTTTCCGCAAAATCGGGAGTGAATTTCCTCAAGAAATTAATTTTCCCGAAAAAAGACTACATAACTTTCTTGTTGTGAGGCAACGAGAGTTGAGTTGTGGCCTTAATCCTTTCTGGGTCTATGCGAATGTCTGCTTGAGATATAATGCGGCCTAGCATCTTACCTTCCTCGACAATGAAAATAGTTTTCTTTGGATTTAGGTATATACCGTATCTCCTACACCTTTCAAAAATTTGAGTTAAGTGTTGGATGTGCTCTTCTCTGTTCTTTGAATACACAATTACGTCGTCTAGATACACTACCAAACACTTGTTGATTAGTCCCCGGAATGCTACGTCCATGGCCCTTCAGATGGTTTCCCCTACGTTGATTAACCCAAAAGGCACGTGTTTATAAGCGAAGGTTCCCCACTTGGTTCGAAAGGTAGTTTTCAAACGATCTTCCTCCGAAACCACGACTTGGTTGTAACCTGAGAAATCGTCCAGCAGAGAGAAGATATCCACACCAGACATGGTCTGCAGGAGTTTCTCCATTGGCGGGACTGGGTAGTTGTCATTTTCCGATGCTTTGTTGAGGTTCCTAAAATCTACGCATAAGCGAATTTCTCCAGACTTTTTTCTCACAAGAACCATATTTTCTACCCACGTAAAATTCCTAACCTGGAAGATGATCTTGGAATCTAAAAGTTTCTTCAATTCCCAATACATGAGAGGTTCCAGGGATGGGTGATACTTTTGGAGCTTCTGTTGGAAAGGTTTCACCTCAGGTTTTAACAGTATAGTGTGTTGAATGATATGGATGTCATAAGTTTTCAGATCTTGGTAGGACCATGCGAAGAAATCTTGATATTGTCTGAACAGTTTGAGATAAGCCTTTCTTTCCTCTTTAGATATAGTCTTGTTGAGATTCACATTCTTTGGGTTTTTCAGGATTCTGAGATTTATAGTTTCATGAAGGGGACATAATATACTGGTCTTTGCATTTTTAGTCCCCCTCAATTGTTCTTTCAGATCAAATAGATTTTCCAAATTAGCTATCCCTTTTGGGATGGTGTGAGATTTCGATCTGTCAATAGGTTGGCCTGTACGAGGATCAGTTTTTGTCGATTGCTCCTAGAAAAATTCATTGTCGATGGCCAAATCTTTGAAATTGTATTGGTTGGTCAGGAAGTTTATGATCTGTTCATCTCCTTCAAAGAATTTCCAATTAGAAATGTTGTTAGGAACCAATGGTTTGTAGAGTAGTTCCATAGTGAATCAGGAGGCTTCATAATCTTCCATAGGTGACAGCCTTGAAGCAACTGTGTCTAGGGAATAAACAAGGATATTCTTTTCTCTGGGGATCACAGTGATATTGAAATCTTCAAAATGCTCCATTAAACTATGCACTTCCTATTGATAATTCTTTAGGTGCGGGGAATTGCAATGTATAGTATTCCTTACTTGTCTAACAATAATCTCCGAGTCCCCAAAAACTTTCAATTCTTTAACGTTCAAGTCTATGGCTTTATTTAACCCTTGTACTAGAGCTTGATACTCATCGATGTTATTGATGCATTCGAATTCTAGTCTACAGGACAAGAAATGGCGTTTACCTTTTGGATCAATGAGGATGCACCCTGCCACTGATCCTTCCTGTGATTTAGATCCATCAAAGTATATGGTTTAAATTTGTGAACGATAATCCCCCTTTTCCTCTTTCTTATTACTTTCTTTCTCCCCTATCCTTTGTTCTGTAATCTCTAGCGCAGGTTCTTGATAGAAGAGGGTGTCTTCTGCTGGTATCAACGACTTCTCTTGAAAAACCATTTCAGAGTTTTGAGTGAGAGGGACATCAGATAATAGAGGAGAAAAGTTCCTGAAGTGGGAATCAAAGGAATAATTGCCCAACACGGGGAAATCTGTGGATGAGGGTTCATTCAGGGTTTCTAGATCAGTGCCCGTATGTTTCAGGTATCTCTCCCTATCGATTTTGATCATATTCTTGTATCCCTTCAGTGGTAGCCAAAGGTGTGCCCAGTCTGTACTAAAGTACCTGTTTAACTTCTCAAACCAATCTCGACTTAGTAATAACCCATAGGACTTCGGGATGTCTACTACAATGATGTCAATCTCTTGCACAAACTTAGGATGTGTCGCTATCCTGATCATTACATATCTGAGTTCCCCCATGACTTTGACGTGGGTTCTTTCTAGTTGTATCACATGTTTATTGCTCTTGAGAGGAACAACATTTAATTTTTTGCAAATATACAAGGGAATAACGTTGGAAGATGCTCCCAAATCTACCAAACAATTGTGGAGGTTCCGGTTGTAGACTTCAAACATTAAGAGAAACGGTGGGACAAAAGGTTTTCCCTTCTTATCTTCTGAGCAAGTATTCACAGTTGGCTTATTTAATAGATTTTTGGAAGTTAGATTTCTTTGTTGTTCATTGCTTGTCGTAGGGTTTTCTATTGATTTCAACGCTTGTAGCAGGAAATATTTTTGCTGAGGGATTTTACATATGTTCACAACTGATATATTAGCCTTCAACTTCTTCAGATATTCAACTACGTTGTACTCCAATTTGGGAGATTCTCGTGTATGGATGCTAATAGGGTTCTTACGGGGAGCAAAAGGTTCTTTCGGGTGATCGGGAGTTGACCTTTCCCCTGACGTTTGAGTGGTAGTAGGATCCTTTGAGACAAGAGGACCTTTACTTCTAGTTTTCACAACAGAGATATATGTGGGTGGTTCTTGAACCTGAAATAAGTCATCGGAAGGCATAATTAGGTCGGGATCCCATATCAACATCGTTGTATCTTCTGGTGGGTCAATATCTTCCTGGTTAGCAACATTCATAACCGAATTGCTTGGTTGTTCGGTTAGAGAAACCTCATCTAAAAACATATTGGCCATCAAATTCATGGCATGCACCCATTGAGGGCAGTCTCTTTTAGAGTGGTTTTCCTGGTGATAAGTACAAAAAGAATCAGATGCGAAATTCCCTAAATCGATATTCAAGTTAGCTGGGGGAGGTTCAATGGATTTGAACGGCGGGTTCCTTTTAAAGAAAGTCTTAAAGGGTTTTGGCCTTGTTTTCCTTCCCATGCGTTTCTCTTCATGTCTATGATCTCGTTTGATAATTTCTTAACTACACATTGTAGATCTTCTATGTCTCCATTACCCTTGTCAGGAGTCTTTTTTTCTTGTTTCCCTGGTGGTCTAGTCAGAAGGATTCCTCTCCTGGGAGGAGGTTGAGCTTCTTTCTTAACTAAAGAGACATGGTCTTCTTTACACCCTTTCATCTGGAATTATATCATTTTAGCTTCTTCAAAATTCTCAACTAAGGTTCGTTTGGAAGCCCTCTTCACAAACATGGAAATAGAAGCTGGGAGCGCATTAGCGTATACTTCGATTTGAAATTCCTGAGTTGGTTTGGCTTCGGGCTAGAATTTGTTTAAGATGGTCGTGAATATTTTATTGAAATATTTAACCTTCTCTTTCAAGCTCATGGTGGCGGCGAACAACTCAACCATCAGAGCTCCCATAGTAGTCTCTTCTGCAAATTTATCTAGAAAATATTTTTGAAACTTTGTCCAACTAGTTATGGATCCTACGTGCAAGTTAAAATACCATGTGGAGGCTGAGTTCTCAAAAGTATAGGGAAACAACCTGCAAATTACGTCCTCATGCTGAATGTTCATAAGCTTGATTGCTAGTATAAATTTCTTGATATGATCTTCAAGAAATCCCAAGGTTTTAGGATCGAACTTAGGAAGCAACTTCTCTGTATGTCGGGGAAGGTTATGGACTGGTCCCGGGAGGGCCAAAGTGTCTCTGGCCAACCATGGTTGATTGTTTAGAGGTGGATTCCCCCTTTTTTCATTATGGTCATTGTTTCCTTCCATATCTTCATATTCTGAGTTAAACTCCTCCTCTTCCAAAAAATCGCCTGGTTTAGAGACGTTGTCGGTTGGCGTTTCGGGTATCAGATCAAGAGGATCTTGGATTTCGGTGATAGCGAAATATATTAATTTCTCTATCGAGTGCACGAAAAACTCGTTGGGAGTACTAACCACTGGTCTACTTTGTTGTTTTCTTCGAGGGAGTATTATAGCTAAGGACAACGCACCGATCTGTCGGGCGTATGCTCTTGTGATTCTTCTGAATTGATTTACTTCCTCGTGAGGAAGAGCGTAAGGTATTTCAGGGTGAAAAGATTTTTCATCGGGCTGGGGTGAGTTACTCGTTCCAGGAGTACTTAGCATGTGTGGGCTATCTTGGGAATGACTAGCCATGCATGTGGGTTGTTTTGAATGTATAGGATGTTTGAAATACTATGTAAAATATATATCCAACCATTCATTCTGATGCCCTCCTTCTAGTGCCAATTCTGTTGATTGGTCCTAAGTCCCTTGATTCAACAGAAGGAACCAAACCCACCACCATGGCCCAATTAGACTCTACAACGTTTAATAGTGGAATGGTTCTCCAGATCTTGCGATCCGACCAATTTATTGACGAGATTTATGTTTTCTTGTGAAGGATCTTCCTTCAGTTCAAACTATCTCTTTTTATATTTTCTCTTGGGTGGGACCGATATGAGATGTAAGATGGTATAAACCAACTTGGAAACAAAATAGAATTAAGCTTAACTACTGGGGAAGAGGCTGAACTTGGGATAACCTGCTGCTCAAGCATGCAACCAACAATTTTACACCACATGCCTAGTACTAATACATTAACCATGAGAGCATCCAATTACTGTCTGAGAAACTAATTACCAGAAAGAAAACACTTATGTAATAAGACAATGGCAAGCAAAATAATTCACCTACTTAATCGTCCATCACATAATAACACCACGATTCATCTTCATCATTAAAGTAAAGAACAACAAAATATTGCACCAGATAACTTGCTAATAGATTAAATAGCTCTTACTCATTACATCATCATTCATGAAACGAGATAGGAAATAGTTCTTCTCCACGTCCAACTACATGCATTTGATGAAAATAAGTTTGTCTTTGGTCCATAATGACTTCTCAATTCAAAGGCAACTTCAAAATAATTCTTAACAACCAGAAAGAAAGAGTTCTTGCAACAACCATCGACCCTTAACTAATTGGTCGATGTTCTTATTTATAACATAAAATTTAACTGAAAATAACGGCTAAGTTTAGTTTAAACAAAACAAAATTCGTCATGTGGTGTCCTCTTCTAACAGTTTCTTTAACAGTCAACTCAAGATATCCCTTCGAAAGGGTGACTTTTCTCATACTCTGACCAACTGGTAAACAACTCATCGTAAGTTTGGGCCCATGGAAACCTATGCTGCTCCATCAGAGCCGCGTAAATTCCTCTGAACTCCACCACATGCACTCAGTACTTCACTAGACTGGTGTTTAACTGTTGTAGCACAGTCCGAGCTCTAATCGGATGTTCCATGAATATTTTCACTTGTCTTGGCATTGTGTTGGCCACCTTCGCTAGCTCTTCGTTCCATAATAAATCTTGATTGGTATGCGATTCAACTATGTCGCACAAGTCAACGAAGTCGTCGGGGGTGCTGAACTCTAGGAGTCCGATATCCTTCATTTCTTTGTTAATTTTCCCCCAATGTTTTTCGCATTTGGTCGACTTTTCTTGAATTTCTCGGTGTGGTTCCTGAGACATCTTATCCCAATACCCAGTTGATCGCTTCATGCGATCAAGACTGCTCTTGCCTAGAATTCAGATGCCGTGTTCTTCTTTATCCCGACCCTGTTGAACTGCATCAATGTATTTGTGTCTCCCTACAACTTGTTGTGCCCTTTCATGCCACCGCTCCATATCCTTTCATGTTGCGAGTGCCATGAGAGTGCGTTCCTGGAGCACAACTATCTTTTGGGTAAAAAGGTGCCTCTCTTTTTTGAATTGGCTGTAAGCTTCTTCAAACTCGCTTCTATGGTATACTTTGGTCTAAGTGGCACCCTGATAGTATTAAGACAGGTGGCACAAATGTTCTAGTTCCTTCAGGGTGATGAAAAACTCCTTTTCATCTCATTTGGCTCTGTCCAGGGTGGCATTTGAGAGTGCCATCCCCACGCTGAGGAGCTCGGATGTTCTGGATTTTTCCGTGTTTATCAAGTTTTCCTCTGTAGTGATGAGGATGGAGCAATCCAATGTGATCCTCCTTTTCTTTTTAGTTCTTTGGACGATGGCCTTCCTCTTTCTATCATAGGAGATCACATAAATATCGACTACCTTGTGCACAGGTTCGGGAATCTACTGATCACCCCATGTGAGTGTGTTTCCCAAATTTCCGGTAGTGTATATTTGTTCAAGATCGGGTTCTTGAAATTTCTCGTTGTGCTCCAAAGGTCCGACCTCCACCTATCGCTTATTGGGGATCTAAGTATCGAGCGAAATAGAGGCGTCGGGAAAAGACTCGATACTTCCTTGTTCATCGACCGTTGAAACATCAATTTCCTTTTGTGGGGATCCTTCCTTTGGCTATTCTGGTTCTGACTTGTCCTTCGAATTGTTTGCTTGGGTTTCCAGTGCATTGAGCCTCTTTGTGTCGAGAACATTTTTGGTTTCTATTTCCTTTCATGGGATCTCCTGGGTTTGTACCTCGAGAGCAGGAGAAGAAGTCTTCTCAGGTCCCTTTTCTTCTTGGACACGCACAGGGGTCCCGCGAGATGCTTCCGGGCTTTCATCATCACTATATATATTTATAAACCCACTCAAAGGATTAGGTGCGCTTGTCTCTACTGATACCCGACCTGTCTTTGGTTGAGTCGTCACACCTACCGACGATCCAACCGATGGCATTGTGGATTCAAGGTTATTTGACTCATTGATGTTATCAAGGTTTATGAAATCAGGGTTGCTTGGCCCTGCCAAGATTTATTCTGGGCTGTTGGTCGGAAGAATTGGCAATCTGACGAGGTCCGAGTTATCCTGCATCTTCTTCATTAACTACTGGGCCTGTTGATACATGAGTCTCCCCATCCCCTGCAAAACTTGAACCTTGGAGAAATTCCTATCTTGTACCAGGGTTACCTGGGGAATCTCTACTGTTTCGGTGTCTTCTTGAGGAGCTTGCACCACTTTGAATGATTAGGGTGCTATCCTTTCTTCGCTGGCCCTGAGGATTTATTGAGCCGATTGTTACAAGACTGTTTCTTTCTCATCCCAACTCATGGCCTTAAACCTGGTTGCTTTAGGGTCAGCCATCCTTGCCACCACCTCATCCCAACTTTGAGCATTTTCGGAGAAGATCTCATCCTCAAAATTGTCATGGGCATATGGTCAGGAGGATGATACTTGTTGCACGTGCTTCAGGACCAGACCCTTGGGGTCGTGCTTGCAAAAATGGTCAGTTTGGAATCATAACTCCAATTGGATTAACCCTTCTTGCTTGGCCTACACGGTGTCCTTTACCATGTAGAAACCAATATGAAACCCATAGGGCATGAAGGCCCGCTTCTTATCCTTTACCAAAGTAGCATTATAACCTTGCATGATGGTTTGATAACAAATTTCCCCTACTATTAGTCGATCAGGGACATATACAGGCAACAGATGGGGTGCTCTGGTGGCATCGAAAACCTTGATGTAAGTATCGCTCTCATCCATATACTAATGGACGACCTTGGATACAACCTTTTTGGTCGCAACCGACAGCCTTGGGCACTCTTTCTTGAACATCAAGAAATAATACGTGCGATAAACTGATCGCAGATGAGACAGTAAGATTTCTTGTACCTGTTCTCCCACAGGACGTCGAAATACACATCGAATGGGAGCTCTGATGTGTGTCATCTCAAGTTCATTCCGACAAATACATTTCTAGAACAAATGACTTCCAATAGATAAGAAGCCATATACAAGGATGGGGTTTCTCCCTCTTTCGACGTTTGAGCCCGTCGTATGCAAGTGATGAACTGTTTGGAGATGATGGCACCCCAATTAAAGCCTATTCCAGAAATGGCTACTGTATAAGCTATAGGCATCCAAGCCTCTGAAAACCTGGAGCAGTCTTTCTCCCCATGCAATCGACAAAGGAGGGCCATTAGGTAAATGTATGACTCCCTCAGGTTAGCAATCGGGTACCAGTCGGAGTTTCGATTGGTGAAATTTTTATCCTCTCTCCACCACGACACCATTGCCTTGCTGGTGTCGTTTTTCTCATAGAATTTTACAACAAAATCGATGTTTATCCATTTTTCTGGCTCTCCGAGCTTGTAGTAATTCTGCACTTCCATTGGGAGGAAAACCTTGATACACTCGTCGTTGTCTTCATTAATCAAACATATTTGTGTGTCAGTGTGATCGATAAGCCATTTCAGGAGTTCGATGTAGGGGAATACCGGATTCCTTCTCACTACCATGTGCAGATATGCTTTTTGGACATTCGGTAAGACTTCATCATCTAGTCTTCTCGTATCAAGATCGTTGTGGGGGGTATATTTAGGTAATTCCTCCCATTTGATTTTCTTGAAAATTTCTTCCCAATGTGGGAATACTTACTTGGTCCCAATGTTCGCCTCTATGTCTCCAAAGGCTGGGGGTTGAACAAAAGCCTTCTTGGTGGCTGTTTTGATGACAGGAACCGACTTTGGAGAAAATTCCAATTGTTTTGCAACCGCAGGGGAGGAACCTTCTCCCACCTCTGGTTCTTGTAGTTTTGGTGCTCTTGAAGATTTCCTAGTGGTGGGTTTCTTCAGAGGCATCATTCCTGCAATCGAAAACGATATTTTATGCAAGTGTACATAGTAACATTGGATAAAACATGTATGAAATGAAGCATAGAACATCCACAGACTGGTACATACCTGTAACGCTTGCTAAACTGTTGTTTAATACTCACTGGACCTTGGAAGCTATCCCCAAATTGCTTGTCTCGCTCCTTTGGATGTTCCAAACTCTTTCGCACCCATAATAACCTTGTTTACAATGACTCAAAAGAATATAACGAGAGAGATCCTACTAGTCGTATCAACTAGTTAATACAAGTAATGGGTCAAATTCAAAACAATCTATCGCCGAATCTCTGCAAATAAATTCTACGTGGGTTGACGACGGAGGCATGGAGGAAGATGCACTGTATCGGTATGTTCAAACGGTCCTTTTGATTCACGCACAAATTATAAACGAATACGAGATTTTGAAATTAATTATCCCTTTAAATGCGTTGTATCTAGCGTATCTTAGAGCTAAAATGTCCCATCACGTCGTTTTCTTAGTGGGCAGATCGGGAATCGACGATATCCTTATGCATGTTTCCGTCGATATCTTCCTGAGAAAACCTCTGACGCCGACGAATTTCGTCATACGATGTTGACGTGGTAAAATTGGTTCGGGGTGCGACATGGGTCTCAGGAGGTAGTAACAACTCCAGGGAAAACTAGATCGTATGTCTGATCACTCGGGAAACGACATATGGCAACATATGACAGGTGGTGTGATTGTACATCTCCGTCGGAGTCACGTCTTTCAAAAAAATACGTGCATTAAAATAAACCTAGGATTACTGAGGCTGAAGGGTATTGCGGTCGATGATCGGGGGTTGACTTATCATGTTCTCCACGGGCTATCCTTCTCAAAAATTCGTCGATGCTGAAATGCTTCAGGAATTGGCCATGGACGATTCCTTTCTTTCTTTGCTAACATCTACTCCCTTTGCCTTTCGCCGATGCCGAATGAAATCAATTATCGTCGGCTTCCTTGTGCAATGCTTGTTGCGAAAGAAAACTCCCTTCTGCCTACGCCGACGAAGATCGATGATCGACAACCTCGGTTTTCTCGAGTGATTTTCTTTCATCTTCAATTCTTCCGGGTGCCAAATTTTGGACTTGTTGGGTGAAATGATTTAGTGGTTGATTCTTTAATTAAATGTTAGTCCTTTAAGTTATGGCGATTTCCACATGCTCAAGCAAACAAATTTTAAAGACTAAAATGAAATTGGAAATGGTAAGCAAACACAACATTTTCCACAATGAAGACGAATCAAGCAGTGCAAAATCAAGTGGTACCCAAAAAGTAAAATTTGACATAGGATTTTTAGGGTGTGTTGAGTGCTCAACAGGTTACTCATTATTTATTATTTTTTGTTGTCTCGGGGTTGGGAAAAATTGCAGGGTAAGGCTCTAAGAATTTTTGTAATGGTTTTTAATATTTATGGGCCTTATGACGATAAGCATATGTTATAAGAAATCATTTTCTCATTACATGCATTGAAGGAATACAATATTGTGATTGGGGGGTTATGAACTAGGATTTGAACAAGTATGGGTTCTGGGAACACTAAACTAGGGTTTATAAGATGGGGGATTTTTTTGGATTTAAGATTGAGCAATTTTGTTTGATTGATATGGATCCCATTAATATGATCCCTACTTGGAGAAATAATGGGGTTTGAAGATGGGGTTTCTAAACACCTAGATAGATTCCTAATCTATGAAACTCTCTTGAGTAGGGTGGATCAAGTTATTCTCTAGGTAGGATCTAGGGGAGGCTTGGATTACAACCCTACACTTCTACAAATGGAGTTGAAAGATGAAAAACCCTCTAATCCCTTCAAATCCAACCCAAGATAGTTGAAGTAGGAATTTCAATGTATGATCTATAATGCTTGGAAATGTTTTGATGGTAATTTTGGAAATCCATCTTGTGCACGGTTAGCATACTCATTTAAAAACATAAAGGCTATGGTGATGAATTGGGAAACATAAATCTATACAACTAGGGAAAAATTATTGAAGGAGTCTAAGGGTGAACTTGCAACTTTTTTTTAGAATAATGTTGAAGGAAGTTTTGATGAAGGTGAAATAATTAGAGTAATTGATATGGAATAAAAAGTGAGGAGTTTATTGACATATAGGGAATTTGATTGGAGGATTAAGAGAAAATAAATTTGGTTAGCAAGTGGGGATGAGTATACAAAATTATTTTGTTAGTTTGCAAGCCACAAAAAAATGGTAAATACAATATGGGAGATGAAAACTGAGGAAGATTGTTAGTTAAGAAGCCATAAGGAGATTACATAAGCTAGTGTCCGACACTTTTAGGATCTTTATAAAGAGCATGAGAGAGGGAATATAGTTGAAAAATTCAAAATGACATCTTATTTCCCTAGGTTTGTCACTAATGAATATAATGAGAATCTTCATAAAGAGGTTTCCAAGGAGTTTTCTTCAGTGCTTCCTTCCTTTAAGAAATACAATATCCCTTGCCTTTATGGTTGGACAATATAATTGTTTCTTGAGTTCTATGATTTGGTAGAAGAAGACCTAATTAGGGAAATTGAAGAGGTAAATGTTACATGTTTGAAGATGCTTGAGAGCTTTAATGCCACTTTCATAGTTCTTATTATGAAGAAAGACAAGCTTGATTGATTTGATGATTTTAGACCTATTTCACTTTGCAATCATATTTACAAGATTATAGGAAAAGTTTTGGTTGTAAGAATCAAATGATTACTTTCTAGATTTATTTCATCATAGTAGTTTGGATTCTTAGAAGGTAGGAAAATCCATGAGTCTATTAGCATTACTCAAGAGGGCCTACATTCCATCAAGTTGAGGAAGTTTCTAGATTTGGTCTTAAAGTTGGGCTTGCTCAAAGCATATGATAAGAAAAGATTCATTGTATCTAAGACTAATGTTGCTTCAAGTGGGTTTCAATGTTATTGTTCTAAATTGGATTATGGCATGTGTATAACTTAGTTTCATTTTATCTTTTAATTAATGGGGACACCTCAGGGTTTTTCAAAACTTCTAGAGGTTTGATATAAGGGTGTTGACTATCCCTCTTTTCATTCATGATGGTCATTGAGGGGTTAAGCGTAGTAGTAATGTAAGCTAAGAGTGTGGGATGTATACAAGGAATCAATTTTAGCACAATAATCTTGACTCACCTTATTTTTGTAGATGACATACTTTATTTTTGAATGGCTATTGAGATCTCAATAGCTTCCATTCTAGATCTTAAATATTTTATGTTCTACCACTAGGATGGAAGTGAACCCTAACGAGTTTTCTCTTTGTTGTAATGGACTATTTGAAGAGGATGAGGCCAATTTGATTACTTTATTTCCTTTTAGATATTTTGACTGGAATGGGAAATGGGACTAGGTTTGGCTTCTTGAAAGGATGGAGGGAAATATTACTCAATGGTGCAATTGGTGGTTGTCGAGAGGTGGAAAGCTAAATTTGGTTAAGGATGTTTCTGAAGCCATATCATTTTACTGACATTCCCTTGATTTTATTCCCAAGGGGATTTTAGAGAGATTCATGAAAATATATTTCAATTTGTTATGGGGAGGTAGAGGTGATAATAAAGGGATTCATTGGGTCGGGTGGTAGGATATATCAAATCCCAAAAACAAGGGTGGCTAGTGACTTAACTGTATATGTAAGTTTGGACAATCACTTTCTACTAAGAGTCTATGGAACTTATTGAAAAAGGAAAGTTTATGGAAGTAAATGATTAAACAAAAATATATTAAGTCTAGCTCATTCTTGGATTGGATTCAAAGCCCTAGTAAAAGCACCAAGAATGTTTCGAATCAATAGAAAATATCAATCTTGGATTTTCATTTAGTGGGATATAATCTAACATAGAAAGTGGGGAATGGGGAGTCAATGAGAATTGGTGTTGATCCTATCTTGGGTTGTAGTGTAAATTTTCTACTAAATGAGGATTTGATAAATCATTTGCATAATCAAGGTTTTTAACACAAATTAAATTAAGGGCCTAGTTTCCACTTTAGTTTGGTAACAAGGATGGAGATTATCCTAGAGTCTAGGTTTAGAAGGAGATTGGTTTGGAAGGTGGAACAAGCTAGTTTCAAAATTTAGAAAAGGGTACATATTAGATCGATGGAGGAGGTGGATTCTTTGGCTTGGTCTAGTAATATTAATACATGTGGTTATAAGTTTTTACTTTCTAACAAAGCTCTTGGAGAGGTGTGGTGTTGGGATAAAGTTTGGAAAGTAAAATCGCATATGAAGTCCATGATCTTTCTTTGGTTATCCCTCAAGTATAGGGTTCTAACTTGGGATGTTATATTAAAAAGGAGTAAGGACCTAGTATTTGTTATTTGTGCAAAGGAGTAGTAGATAATACTATTCATCTAGTGATAAAATGCCCTTTTTTTCAACAGTTATGGAAGGATGCGGAGAAGATAGGCTCCCAAATGTATGGATAGGCAATACAATTGAACAAAGTTTGAGGAACTAGTTTTGTTAAAAGAGGATAAAGTCATATAGAGTGTTGCCTTGTTTAGTGCTTTGGGGTACCCAATTTCTAGGATTACAATGCTATTTGAAAATAAAAACGTGCCAACATTTCAGATTTATTCCTAGGCATATGCATTGTTCCAAGGTTGTAGGATGGAAATGAAGGAAATAGTCCCTATACAATGAGGGGAGCTAATAATTGATAAATCTTTGGCATGGGGTTTTTTCGATAGGGAAAAACAAGGTCTAGATGATTTTTTGCAGTGCAAGGAATATCCTTAATATCACAAATAGTCATTTTGTCAAATTGAAGGCAATATTAGGACTTGGAACTAACAATTGTGCAAAATTGTTATCTTTAAGGTGTTTACTAAGCTAGATCATGAAAAAGGGGTGATACAATTACAAGTCTTTAGGGACTAAGCTTTAGAAATTAGTTGGATGAAAGGAGTATTGTAGTTCCAAAATGTTAATATCAGGCCATTGTAAGAACAACTAAAAGAAGCTGTTTCACTATTTGATTATGTTTCATTTACTCATGTTTATAGGGAGTTAAACAAAGAGTTTGATGGATTCTCAAATGATGGTTAACAAATGGAGACTGGACTCATGCAACTGGAGGAGGTACTAAATGGAAATATTTCCATTGTATTGCAATCTATTTAAGTTTTTGTGATATGTATTGTAGGAGATTAATTTCTTGAGAACTTTTATAGTCATAACTACATGAATGTATTAAGCTCAATAAACCTGAGCAAGACTTTGGACTAAGATTACGTTAAGTTTTATTTCATGTAAATGTTGTGTAGAACATACTATTGGTATTTAGGGTTATAATGTTTTTGTAATACTTTTGAAAAGGAATACATGCTAGATCTTATGTAAAAGTGAAAGTTGATCCGGATTTATGTAGGAACACAATGAAATACAGAAATACACATAAGCGCAGAGATGCAGCGGAAATAAGACTTCATTTCATTAATAAAAATGACTGAAATATGCTTACAAACAGAATGTAAATAAACTAGCTAAGGCGCTGGTAGCTTATCTCTGAGAAGAGATGTGGCTGCTACTCGCATCCGTGAGAAGATGATTACAATGAGGCTCTAGAGGCCTTTTTACAATA
>ML778970.1:111717-129580 GCA_009831015.1 Picea engelmannii
TGGGAATGGTTTCCTACTAATCCCATCCTCTATGCTCCTCTACAACTTTCCCTCTCTATTTCCCATGTTCACAACTTTCTCTTCCACAATACCACTTGGTCACTTACAAACTCTAATTATAGTTTACAACCATAGCAAGGAAAAACACTAGAAAATCCATCACCTCCCATAGAATAGAATGCAGTGCATATCCAATAGAATGGGAATAATAGAATCCACTCCCATGGATAGCATAAGTCTATAGGAAAGGAAGGAATGAAAAACCCATGAGGTAGTCAATTTAAATGCATGAATAGAGGGCATGGGAAAATACATGGTTTGAATATTCATGTAGCTCAAATCCTTATGGAAATGGAGTCAATTACACTCCTCAAGATTTGTGCTCAACCCACTTGCTCCCTTGGTTAAGGAATGCAGGCTTCCCGACTAACCACCACTTACATTCATGATTAATGGTTGGGATTTTAGTAAGGTACATGGTTAAAATATGAAGGCTAAGAAACTTTAAAAAATCATGAATATGAGTCTCAACCCCTTGGATCTCCTTCCTTCTAGTTGACTCACAACCCCTTTAGTGCTCTTTCACAATTAGCCTTGGAATTTTTATTAACCATGATGGGACTCCATAATGGTATAACTTTTGCCCCTCATAACGTCCTCTCACTTGTCGAGAACCCTTCTCAAAGTTTATATTCATCACAATAGGATGGTTATTTTATCACTAGTTGGCTCTTAGATATTTTACAGTCTTTGTATTGAGTTCTAATTAATTTTCTCATCCTTAATTGTGATATTAAGGTGTTTTGGTTCGTTATGAGGACTTGTTAGGTTCTTTCATTTTGTGCTAAACCCTTGTGAATATGTACATATCTTTTACAATCTTTGTATTGAGTTTTAATTAATTTTCTCATCTATAATTATGATATTAAGGTGTTTTGGTTCGTTATGATGACTTGTTAGGTTCTTTCATTTTGTGCTAAACCCTTGTGAATATGTGCAGATGATATTTTTAATCTTTTTGATTAAAAGGAATGTTTGAAGCAAATGGTTTTAAAGGTTTATCATAAAGGTTATTCAACTAATCAGATTACCCCACAAACAAGTATTCAATGGAGCAGTTTTGCAGTGATCCAAGCAAGGTTTGAAGAGGATTTAATGCCAAACCAACGCAACAATAGATACTTACCTCTCGCGTGATTCTCAAAATCATTCCCAACGCTTTGATAATGTCATCTACGAGATCGTGAGGCACTTGGGCACGATCTTAGATCTTTGTTTTAGCATCTTTAATGGATGTAACTGCACTCAACCTCCAGATCTTCGATAGAATTAACTAACAACTAATTGGAGGCATCTTCTTCCTACAACACGATAGAGACGAGGGACATTTCAAATAGTTATTTTGTTATATGTTTTTAGACTGTTAAGTTTTTGTTATTTATTCTAAATATGGCACAAAACCTACCCAATATATTTGTGTAAGCAACTTTGTAAAGGATCTAGTGAGGAGCAATAGAGATATGTGAATTGTGAACACTGTTTATTAAATATTGATTTTGTGTTATTATTTGAGAGTGCTGTAGTGTTCTAGTTTGGCTTCAGGCAACCTGGAAGTAAATTATGAGCAAGGGCCTAGTTAGAGGTACCAAGCTGCCCTCTTTTCTTTCTTGTCATTATTCTTATTCCCAACATTAGATTTAATTTCAATTCATATCATTTTCTTTATGATTTAATTTGTAGAAAAAGTATAAGTGACAAGATCTTTTAGATTTAGTTCTCCAATATATAAATTATTTGCTTTACTTGTCTTTGTATTTATCTTTGTATTTATCTTAAGGAGGTATACATGAATTAAATTATAATTAGACTTGACAAATTCAACTTGCTATAGATTTAATTACTTTGTTTATTTGAAGTTATTTTCATTCATTGAGTGTGTAACATTAGAATACGTTTATTTTTTTGTTATGTGATTCAAAGAAAAGTTAGGATATAGAACGTCTCATTTAGCCTAATCAATTCAAGCATTCATGTTTTGCACAAATATCCTAATTGATAATATTAAATGTATAAGTGTTTCTAATTAATTGGAAAACATATAGAAACACTGTCATTTTTGGCACCATTGTTTAGGAGGAACTAAAAAACATAGGATACTTGTTTTACACAAATATAGTAAATAAAAACACTAAGTACAAAATAGCCTAGGGGATTGTCACCCTTTTCCAACCTCCATACAAGTGTTATGCATAGATCATATTAGGATGCATGAGAAGAAGAAGAGGTCTACTTTGCCTAACTTTTTCGGCATGGTTAGTGAAAACTTAAATATAACATATTTCTCTTTGAGTTTGATGTTTTATATTGGAGTTATGATTACTCTTACAATTCCCAAAAAAGAACAACACTCAACTATGTTGGAAACATAATTCAATGATGAAAACATAATTTATTAGGGTTACTAACATGAAAGAATATGAACCATTGAACCATTGTAAACTCTAAACCCTTTAAAGCTCATTTGAAATGCAAGCTACCTCTTGAAAGAATCCAAAGGTCAAACAATTGTATTTATTCATGTATCATATCAATGAAGAATAACTCATGTATCATATCAATGAAAAATAACTCATGCTTATCTATATTCTCGTGTGTCCAACGTGGTATTAGAGCAAGGATTGATTTGAGCTATGGTAGTTTTCCATAGCTGATGCTTATCTATATTCTCGTGTGTCCAACGTGGTATTAGATCAAGGATTGATTTGAGCTATGGTAGTTTTCCATAGCTGAGTCGTCCAGAAATGTCTCTCCTAATTTATTCTCTTGGACGTATTCATTTATGCCTGGTAGTCTGTATTAATCTCTGACTCAATCTTCCATCTGAGCCTGCATCTCATCATAGGCGTTAGGGCATAGAAATAAACATTCCTCTCTCTATTGTGTGCAACCGTTATGTTTTCCATCTGTCTTCCTACTCTGCAAGTCCTTTGACGGGGCTCTCCTGCATGAAATCCTCCTCTCACGGCTCTCTCTCTCTCTCAACGTTGTATGATAAACCCGTCAGGACGTGCTCAGAGAAATAATATCGCTGGAGTCTATTTTCAACTAGCACACTCAGCCAAGCTTAATGTTGATGTGTATGAGTGAGATACACCATTACATTGTGCTGGAAAGATGCAAGAAGAATCGATGCTTTGATAAATCGAGCGAATGAAATTCTGAGGCACTGGTTTATTCCATTTTCCATGAGATTCAACCATTCCTTTTTTCACGACGAAGTCGTTGACTGGAATCATAATCTGGGGAGCTCTCTTGAGCATGTATTTTTTGAGACCGTGCTCAACATACCTCTCCCCTTCCTCGTAGTTTTGGAGATTTCCCGCAGTACGATTTTT
The DNA here is from genome assembly GCA_009831015.1 of Picea engelmannii. Taxonomy (NCBI): domain Eukaryota; kingdom Viridiplantae; phylum Streptophyta; class Pinopsida; order Pinales; family Pinaceae; genus Picea; species Picea engelmannii. Next base: position 115,113 of record ML778970.1, read on the forward strand.
TTTGGCAACCCTCTAGATTAGTGACCAAGTTTCGACATAGTTAAAAAACCCTTGAACAACGAATGAGAAGAACTAAGAGTTAAGAAATTGACTCTCCATGCAACAATAAATGCCAACCACAGGATAAGCATTGCGCTTGGGTTCTACAGACAAATCGATTTCTTTCTTGCTCGGGAAGCAATACATTTTGTTGGGTTATTTAGGGTTTGCGTGAAGTCCAAAGATCGCCATAATAAGATGGGCTCCATCCAATGTCTATGAATTTAGATACGTGAGTATAAAGGTGTATGGTGGTACCAAGCACACTTACAAGAATGTCGTAAAATGCATTTTTACTCTGAAAATTGGAAATTAGCTTTATTGCGCCGAACGCGTTTCTTTAATGGAGGGATTGGTTCAGAATTTTTGGCCTCCAAACCGGTCTGCATATACGGTTGGTTGAGAGAAATGTCAGAGATTGTAAGTGGTAACGACTGCTGGAGAGGGAATCTGTCCATTCCATATGCAAGCTCATAGTCATAGGTTAATTCCATATACAAGTTGTCTGTAGTTTCTACAATGGCAAGTGRKATTCAATGASACTAGGATYACAAAGGTCTCCCTRCTCTTCCTCTCAGCCGACAACRACGGAAGCAAGAAGAGCCATTCTGGGAGAGAACTAATTTCGGCCTCTTTGACGTGAGAGTARACATTTTCCACACACCAAAATTGTATTGTATGYAAAGATAAAATCATTCTTAACAAGTTTTATGTATACCATCCTGGAGTTGTTTTATCCAAGCAATTTTCTTCCAGGCGAGCTCACCATATTTTGACTCCATTCTAGGCCGGTTTCGAAGGCTGGGCATTTTTCATAGACCCGTAAGAGAATCTCAATAGCATTGAAAATTTGGATCGATTCTTTGCAGGGCACGACTACTCTTTGTGCCTCCAATTTTCTGAAGTTGGTATCACCCTCGATTCTTTCGGGTAGTGATAAGTTTTGGCAACCAAAACAATGATCATTTTTTAGAACAATATGCCTTCCAAGAGGGGTTCCAAAGCACATCAATGTAGTTTGCAAACAGTTCCACTTGACATCAAACCTCATATTCAATCATGAAGATCCATACAATTCTGGAATCAAGGTAACTTGCAAATAGTTTTTTGTAAGTTTACTTTTGTTTTTTTTTAAATGAAACAAGTGCATTTTTGGTAGAAGTTGATACCCTCAATTTGTTGGTTGCATTGTAGAGTCTGATTGTTAAAGGCTGGAGTTGCAAGAAACCATTAATATCTAAGTCAATGTATAAATGACTTGAGTTGAGAAATTATTAGAGTTACTGAACACTCTAATACTCTCTTATGTGGACAATACACTCTCTTATGTGGACAATACAATCACCACTGACAAAGAAACTTTGCAGTCTGTTGTAACTTGCTTGCAAGTTTTGCAAGCCAAAGTAGCACTACTACAAACTTAGACTTGAATTCTTCATGTTGCACTTGAATGAAAGAATCTTCAACCTTATGAACTAGTCCTTGTTCAAAACAACCCTATTTTCGAAGAATATCGTGATGTCGATTCCGACCAACATCCAACACAGGAACAAATCAATGAGACAACTTCATATTCAAGTACAAATGAAGATTATCTTCCTCTTTCCAAGCCAATCATCATACCTTGGGAAGAAATCAGGCACAACAAGCACAAAACATGTATCGGATATGAAAAGGAAGTCACTTTCATAATCCAGATTATACCAAACTGATTCAGTTCCAGAGCGTTGGATTTCTTCAAGAAGGTTCATATTCACCTACTCTAGTTCAAGAGCAGATTCTGAAATGCCAACATTATCAGGGAGTTGGCCACATGGAATATAAGTGATTTTATATTCATCCTTACGATCGTTGTGGAAAGAAGAATCATCCTTCTAGCAGATGTTCCAAATGAAAGAAATATGCAAGAGTAAAGAACCACTATGTATGGATCACTTCTTGACGATGGTCATCAATAGTCAAGAAGATATATCAGTCATACCAAATAATTCATTCTCGAGTATTGACATATCTTGCAGTGAAAGGATTTTCATCTTCTCACCTTGTCCCTGACAAGGAATAACATTAGTGATGAGTGATTGACATTCCAGCTTCAAGCTTCGAAGTCTTATCAATTGAGGAGTAAAAAGAGAGCATGATTTGGTTTGTGGTTTTCCTTAAACCTCCATTTAGTAGAATACTTACAGCTTAGAATCCAAACAACAGTTTGTGGTTTTCCTTAAACCTCCATTTAGTAGAAGAATTTCAACTTGTACTAGACAATAGTTTATGGTCATATTTAAACTAACATTCGAGAGCACTTCCAATTAGAAAAAAAATCAACTTCAAGCTTCTAGCTAACTTAGGAAATGTTTTGGGAACCATTGAGCCTAGAGCCAAGTTCTAGAGTTTGTTTTCATCCTTAAACCACCATATTGGTTTGTGGTATTCTTTAAACCACCATCACCATTTAGTACAAGACATAAGCTTCTACTATCCTTTTGGTTTGTGGTCATCCAAAAACCATCAGATTCAGAGAGCACATTCATCCATTAATAGCTATCCACTTTGAGATTTCAGATGTACACTTCCAGATTTCATCTCTCTTCTTGGACTCACATACACCCCTTCACATTAAAGGGGGGAATTTTGGAAATGTAATCCGTTAGGATTAAGAACGTGAAGGAATATGAATTGTCACAAGTTGTGAACTATCATTAGGAGTCCAAGCAACCTCTTGGAAGATGAATCCAAAGGTCAATCAATTGTATTTATTCATGTATAATATCAGTGAATAACAATAACTCATGCTTATCTATATTCTCATGTCTCCAACACATTGGTTTATGGGGCTTGGGGGAACCACTATTCATACCTGGGAAGAGATGAGGCAAACATTCTTGAAGAAATACCAGGATTATTGCAAAACTAGAGATTGTCGTGAGGAAATTTTGAAGATGACCCAAAATGATGATGAGAGTCTGGAAGATTACATTGAAAGGTTTCAGTACAACCTACAAATATCAAAGAAAAATAAGTTGGAACTAGAAACCTTGTGTACCATTCTCCTCAAGGGAATCAAGGATGATTGTATATATGTACTAAACCTCATGGGGGATGGTGACACCTATTAGATGGCATAAGACCAAATTTGCGAACTTTGCAAATGATACTCACATGGCACTGCAAAATATGGGAAAGGTCCTAGAAAGAGGAGGGGTCACTAGGGATGAGATGGGAAACTTATTAGATAATTTCAAAACTGATATCCTTAGTTCAATTATCTCTCGATTGGACACCATGAAAGATAGGAAGAAGGAGGAAGTATACTTGGCATTATCCATATTTTGTTCTAAATGTCGAAAGAATCACCCTCTTCGAGAATGCCCCTTGATTAATGTATAGTTGTGTGTTATTTGTGAGAAAAATCATGCAACTAAGGATTGTTGTTCCTTACCTGAGATCAAGGATGTATATCAAGGGGCTAGTGAGGAGACTGAATAGATCAATTTTTTAGCCTAGAAATGACCATGGCCACCACGACCACGAGATATAGCACTAGATCCATCCTAGTACTTTGCCCCATATAAATATGCATCAAAAAATTGGTATTCGCTTATTCCATGGAAGTAATAGCTTGTTTAAACCCAAAGTCATCCTTGGAACCAGGGTTGTGTAGGGAACCCATCCTTTGGGATCTTGCCCCAGAAAATCCAACATTATCCCCTCCAAACACATCCTTCGGCCCAACATCCACAACAGTTGTAACCACCGTCCAACCATCCTCCTCAAAAGACACCACAGATTCTTGCCCAACCCATGCCTAACCCAAACAATAAAGTAACTTGGCTCACATACAACTTTGATCTACCCACTTATCCAACTTATTTCATCTCCTTTGTGGAGGGTGATGACTTTCATCTATGCTTGGGAAAATGGCCAAGAATTAGACCTCCCCCATCATCCTTGAACATGATGATGAGGAAGAAAATGATGAAATGAATGGTCAAAATTCTTTCGCCACAATTCAACCATCCTCAAAGAATTGCAATCGACCACAATCATATGGAATTGTTTCAACTCCTTACCAAGAGAGATTATCCATAAAAAACCCTATGTACAACTTGAATTTGATCTTCTAGGAGAACTTAAGAATGTACATGTCAAAATTCCTTTGTTCCAAGCAATTAAATACATTCCAATTTATGATAAGGTTATTCGAGAGTTGTGTTTGAGGAATCCTGGAAGGAAAAAGAAGGACCCCTCAATTGTCCATGTAATAAGTAAGTTAGCTAATTTAATGTGAGGCAAGGTCTTCATGACCAAGTATGCAGATCCAGGGAGTCCAATTATTAACGTGCATATTAATAAAACTCTCATTCCCAACACTCTAATTGATTTAGGGGATGCTATTAATGTGATGACTAAAGAGACTATGGAAAAACTCCATTTGTCTACCCTACGTCCAACCCCTCATATCCTCCAACTAGATAATAGTTCTACTGTGAAGTTTGAGGGAATAGTTGATGATGTGATAGTTTTTATCGAATCCTGAGAATACCTGATATATTTCATATTCCTGCAACCAAAATCCAACTTAGGTGGATACCCAATGATATTGGGTAGACCCTGATTGACTACTGATGATGCATACATCGGTTGTAGATCAGTGTACATGACAATTTCCCATGGAAATTCCACCAAAAATATCACTCTCTACCCTCCTACCAAACCTTCCTTGGAATCATAAGCACCCTCTTGGATAGAATATAGTGATGATGAAATCATATAGCTTATCTTAGCATTGGAACAAGCCTCAATTTTTGGGAGAGATATTGAGGCTTGGACTAAGCTTACATTAATTTTTATTTCTTGTAAATGTTGTGTAGAACATATTATTGGTATTTAGGGTTATAATGTTTTTGTAATACTTTTGAAAAGGAATACATGCTATATCTTATGTAAAATTGCAAGTGCACCTAAGGATTGTAATCATCAATGCCCAGTGGAATAGAAATTATGAATTTATCTCTGGAAAAAAATATTCCAAACAAGAATACCATGATTTTACCTAGCTATCCATGAGTTCCTTTACACACAAAATTAAACTTTCCAAATTCAAAGGGTTCCAAACAAGTCAAAACACAAGGGTTATGAGCACCAGGCCTAGAAGGTAGTGGAATTATAAAGACACAAAGATTAAAAGTAGAAGACCCAAAAGGCTAGGAATTTCTAGAGGCTTGGAGTTCAAAGAAGCTCCCCACCAAACCCAAAGAGATGAATTAGACACATTCATAGATAGTTCCCATTCCAATCTCCAATCCCCCAAATCACTTGCAATCCTTGACTCAAGCTCCAACTCTAGAACAAATTAACATAACACAAAGAAATCATATAACTAGATTGAAATAATTGAAGGGATACAAGGTTTCTTACCAGTTTAATAGTCGAGGTTGAGGAAGATGCATTAGAGAAAGAACAATCCAGGGCCAAAGGAACATTTCCTAAAATAAACCTCCCAATACCATCAACTATTGATTCCATTATCCCACCTTCATTCAACCTTATGACCAATCCCAATTGAAATTTCCAGCACAGGGTTAAGTGAGGAGTGTGTGAAGGTATCATAGACTTGATGTCCATTAATGTGCACTCTTGATCATTAGATCTTCCTTGCCATTTAAAGTGAGACATAGAGGGCTTGCAAATGCTTGTGTTGTTCATTATGATTAAATTAAGGAATGTGGTCAAAGGTTAACCCCCTTTTCTTTCTTAGAATTCCTACTTCAAGATGAGATACCACATTGGCTAGTCTATCTACCTATCTGTCGAGCTCCCTTAAGATATGGAAGAACTCCATGGATTCAAACCAATGAGATTATTTTTGAATTCTTAGAATGAGTCTAGCAACATTGCCATTAGATGGAATGGTCAACTTATTCATAAGCCTATAATTATAGTTGAATTAGTAATAATCAAAATGTTCTTAATGCGTCTTGAGTCTGAGAGTTTTATCCCTTGGAATATGGAGAGTCCATAAATAATTTTTTAATGCCCAAAAGACAATGCACATTTTATCTCCCCACACACTAAAGCATTTAAGAAAAATATAAACTCCAAGTACATTAAAAAAAAGATAACCAGTGATTTGATTCAAGTCCTCTCCCTATAAGAACTTTTGAATATAAAAAGAGGATAGGTGTTAGACATTGGGTCAATATACCAATAAAAGGGAGAATAATAACAAGTAATATAACCTCTTCATTGTTAATTGAGCCACACATCATCATACAAAAAGGTGAGAACATTGCCAAAGGGTAGTCCCATGGAGATGTGACCAATACCTATGTGAAAAGAAAAAGAACTTAGTACAATGTTGAACCACATGGATTGGACCATGGGGGAGGCCACTTGGGAGGGATTTCAACATATATCTACTAACTTAGACCATAATGATTTGTAGGGGCTTTGTGAAATCCACTATTAGTAGGGACATATAGGAAAACAATGGAAGGCAAGGATGAAATAATATCAGATCTCTTCTATCTCCCCATGGAAATATCACGATCCAATGATTTAAAATGACATCTCTACATAAAATGAAACACAGGGGATTGATCTAAACATTATGTGTAGGGAGCATGACTTTGATCTTTGTCCAAAAGATGACTAACAAGCATGCCAAGGACTACACATCATGTGGTTATATATGAAATCTGAATAGAAGTGAGGGTGCTAATGTTGCTATCTATAAAGAGAAGCAAAATGCTAATAAGGTAACCCAAAACCTGAATGAAATAAAAAATCTACTCTAATACCAATGAAATGGATCAAAACCACTCAAAAGAAATTTTTTATACTAAAAAGTGAATGAAAAATCAATTACTTTTCCTTAATAAATTATAAACTCAAATAATTTTTGCATAAAAACACTAACATGCTTTTCAAAACATGTAACTCAACAAACTTGGATAAAATATCTCAACTTATTACAATAATAGAATTTGTTAAAATTAACATCTCAACTAACAACAATAATAACTTATTACAATAATAGAATTTGTTAAAGTTAACATCTCAACTAACAACAATAACAATAATAGGAAAACAAGTAACAACCAATGACAATTTAATAATATGAAAATAAGTGACAACCTATGACAATATTTGTCTTACATTTATTGAAATATATAATAACTAAATATTCCTATCAATTTCTAATCCTTATATAAAAAATCGCAAGCATTGGTAAATCATCTCTTGGAACTTTTTTCAAGTGAAAATGGTTGGGTGTTAGATTAATTTTCTAGTATAGGTAAGTCGATTTCATGAAAGTGTAATTTGCTCCACATTATAGAAAATACATATAAATGTAATCAAAATCTTTTTTCTTTATTCTCAATTTTGGTGAGAATCTTGGCATGTTTTATAAAGAAGGAAAAAAAGTGTGTGCCATTAGAAAAGGATCGAAAAATGATAAGGTTTAGAGACTATTAGGTTTTTGATTGGAAAAGGAGAATGAGAATTTGTAGAAGTACAAGCTATAACATTTAAGAGTAGAAAGAATGTTATGGGTTTTATGAATGAGAATGAAATTGTAGTTAAAGAAAATAATTTAATTATTGAATTATAATCACAAATTGATGTAGAAGCAGAAAATTTAAATATATGTTAGGCATATATGACGTCTATCAAGTAGAATTTTGATATAAATATAATATACTCATATTTTTTAATATATATTTTTTATGAAAATTATAACTTTGTATATTTCATGTTGTCTACAATAATATTTTTTATTTATATAATTTTTAAAAATTGTTTATATTAATATTTTTTTAATTTTATTTTCATATTTTTAAATTTTAGTGATTTCTCATATTTATTTTTAGAAAGATATATAGAAATATCAAAGTAAATAAAATAGAGTTAATTCTTTTTAAAAAGATACACAAAAATTTTAAAGTATTATAGGGTTAAATCTCACTTATGAAAAATTTCATACATTTTTATATGTTAAAATTTTAATGATTTTTCACATTTTTATAGAAAATAGGGAAAAATTGGGCTTATGAAAACATGGACATTTTTAAAAACATCCACAAATGGAAAAAATAATCATTTAAACCGATAATCACCATTAAGATAATTAATAAAAAGATCATTAACAAGAAAGTAACAAAAATGATCAATTTAGAAAAAGCAACATATTTTAAAACCACTCATTATGAAAAAAAGATCAATTTTGTCTATTTTTATAAGGTACCATCTCCCTTTGTTGCACAGTCAAGGGGGGAACTTTTTTTAATCTTTTCCACTGAACTGTATCCTTCGAGGTTATAACTCAATTTATTTTCCATTCAATATTAGCTTTTCTAGGCACATACATTTCCCTTTTATGTTAAACAATCCCTTGTGTAATCCATATTGACAAGGTCAATTCTTCAATCATAATGCTTACCCCTTATCCATTGGCTCTCATTCCAATAAACCATTGGCCCCCATTCAACACATGTACAAAACTAGGCCATTGATCCTCCTTCAAATATCCCCTTAGGTTTATTTGAAAGATCCTCTATTGTGCCTTTCATGAAGATGGATCAAATGCATACATTTGAACACAATCTATACCATTGAGCCTCTTTCAAATAACCCACTGGGCCTTTCTTGAAGAACACATACAATTGAACATAAGACACAAAGGTCGTCAAGCACATTCAAAATAACATCTTTCAATTACCCTTGATAGACCATTAGGCATCTCCAAAAGAACATATTTTGAAAGGCCCCAATGAATTGTTGGGCCTCTTTGAAATATTACCTTCAAACATCTTTCAAAATTCCAAGATGAACTATTAAGCCTCTTCAAAAGATAAAAATCCAACATGTTTCAAAAGCCTCTAATGAACCATCGGCCCTCTTTGAAATATCACCTTGGAACATAATTCAAAAGGCCCCAATGAACCATAAAGCCTCTTTAAAAAGATGAAATTCAATATCTTTCAAAACTTTCCCTATTGAACTATCATTCCTCTTCAAAAGATCATCTTTTAATAGACCTTGATGAACTATCGATCATGTTTGAAAGATCAACACCAACCTTCAAAGAAACAAAACATCAAAGGGAATCAAGCCAAAATGCAACATGGCCCATTAGCCATACTTTACGAAACAACCTTCAAATTTCCTTAATAGACCATTGGGCCAAATTCGAACAAATCTATAAAGATAATATTTTGAAGATCTTGATAGGCCATTAAGTGCATTAAAAAATATAAACATTTTAATGTCTTGATAGGTTATCAGGCTTCATCAAAAGATACCATTAGGATTCTTTCAACGACACACCTGATAGGAAATTAAGAACTCTCAAAATATGGTCATCGACCATTTTCAAAGGAACTATTTGATGGGCTATCATGCCCTTTTAAAAATATGGTCCTCGACCACTTTCATAAGAACTGCCCTATAGGTCATTGGGCTACTTTTGAAGTTCTTTCCCAACTTCAAAAGGAGCTAGTAAAGGCCATAGGCCTGCATTTGAAGGTAGTGCTTCAAATGCCAAGATAAATGAGCTTTCATCCCATTTGAAGAATACTTCAGATTGCACAAAGGTCAATTGGCCACTTCAAAGTAATTCACCAGAGGGTCATTCCAACTACCATTCAAATTTGACACTTTGAATGCACAAAAGATATTGGATCAAACACCAATCTTGTAGGATAAGCACCATTATACATGGACCATTTGAATTGGATTAGGCCCATGCCATCCAACTTATGATCAATAACATAACATCAAATGCATAATGAATTCCAACCAAATAAACTCTAAGGCATGTATCTTACTTAGGAAACCATCAAATTTGAATGCAGTAGGCAATTCATGCCAAATAAACTCTAAGGCCTTTCGAATTCACCAAGTAAAATGTTAAGTTATGCAACATATTAAACACGAATTCCAGACTCAAATCATTCACAAGCATACTACAACTTAACAACATAATTATAAAATATGGAACACTTATATTCTAAATAAGCTAATCCAAGGAAACTAGTTGCTAGCATGCAATTTTCCACTCAACTGTAGGCCATCCTTTGTGGATACAACCCCCAAGCCAGGATATGAGGCCACCAAGGTGAAGGAAAGAATATAAGGACACTCCAATCACTCTCCCAACCCATTTTAACTCAAGCTTAGCCAAACTATTTACCATAGAACTCACCATGCAACCTTTTAGCTAGCCCATCCATGACACTCCCTACACTGTCCCACAAAACACCAAGAATATACCATTTCTCTGCTAAACAGTCCCTTAGGTGTATTATAAGTACTTTCCTTTCTATGTTTATCAATCCCTTGGGAAATCCCTCTCCCTCTTTAGTTTTCTAAGTGTGTATGGAAGGAATCCAATCCATTGTCTACCTTCAAGATCAAGCCAATAGAGTCATAACTTGGATTTGATAGAGCACTCAATGAGAAACAATCTACAAGGAAATGGGAATGGTTTCCTACTAATCCCATCCTCTATTCTCCTCTACAACTTTCCCTCTCTATTTCCCATGTTCACAACTTTCTCTTCCACAATACCACTTGGTCACTTACAAACTCTAATTATAGTTTACAACCATAGCAAGGAAACACACTAGAAAATGCATCACCTCCCATAGAATAGAATGTAGTGCATATCCAATAAAGTGGGCATAATAGAATCCCCTCCAATGGATAGCATAAGTCTATAGGAAAGGAAGGAATGAAAAACCCATGAAGTAGTCAATTTAAATGCATGAATAGAGGGCATGGGAAAAGACATGGTTTAAATATTCATGTAGCTCAAATCCTTATGGAAATGGAGTTTATTACACTCCTCAAGATTTGTGCTCAACCCACTTGCTCTCTTAGTTAAGGAATACATGCTTTCCCATTAACCACCACTTGCATTCATGATTGATGATTGGGATTTTAATAAGGTACATGGTTAAACTATGAAGGCTAGAAAACTTTAAAAAATCATGAATATAAGTCTCAACCCCTTGGATCTCCTTCCCTCTAGTTGAGGGACAACCCTTTAGTGCTATTTCACAACTAGCCTTGGAATATTTTATTAACCATTCCATAATGGTATAACTTTTCCCCCTCACAACGTCCTGTCACTTGTCGAGAACCCTTCTCAAAGTTTATATTCATCACAATAGATGGTTATTTTATCACTGGTTGGCTCTTAGATCTTTTACATTCTTTGTATTGAGTTCTAATTAATTTTCTCATCTATAATTATGATTTAATTATGACATTAAGGTGTTTTGGTTCGTTATGATGACTTGTTAGGTTCTTTCATTTTGTGCTAAACCCTTGTGAATATGTGCACATGATATTTTTAATTTTTTGATTAGAAGGAATGTTTAAGCAAATGGTTTTAGAGGTTTATCATAAAGAATATGCAACTAATCAGATTACCCCCACAAACAAGTATCCAATGGAGCAGTTTTGCAGTGAAACTAATCAGATTACCCCCACAAACAAGTATCCAATGGAGCAGTTTTGCAGTGATCCAAGCAAGGTTTGAAGAGGATTTAATGCCAAACCAACGCAACAATAGATACTTACCTCTCGCGTGATTCTCAGGCTTTGTTTTGGGCATCTACACACTCAAAATCATTCCCAACGCTTTGATAATGACATCTACGAGATCGTGAGGCGTTTGGGCACGATCTTAGCTCTTTGTTTTAGCATCTTTAATGGATGTAACTGCACTCAACCTCCAGATCTCCCATAGAATTAACTAACAACCAATTGGAGGCATCTTCTTCCTACAACACGATAGAGACAAGGGACATTTCAAATAGTTGTTTTGTTATATGTTTTTAGACAGTTAAGTTTTTGTTATTTATTCTAAATATGGCACAAAACCCACCCAATATATATATATTTGTGTAAGCAACTTTGTAAAGGATCTAGTGAGGAACAATAGATATATGTGAATTGTGAACACTGTTTATTAAAGATTGATTTTGTGTTATTATTTGAGAGTGCTGTAGTGTTTAAGTTTGGCTTCTTAAGGCAACTTAGAAGTAAATTATGATGATTTTGTGTTATTATTTGAGAGTGTTGTAATGTTCAAATTTGGCTTTTTAAAGCAACTTAGAAGTAAATTATGAACAAGGGCTTAGAGGTACCAAGCTACCTCTTTTCTTTCTTGTCATTATTTTTATTCTCAACATTAAATTTAATTTCAAGTTGTTGTTTTTTTTTTCATTATTCTTATTCCCAAGATTTAATTTCAATTCATATCATTTTGTTATGATCTAATTTGTAAAAAAAATATAAGTGACAAGATAGCCTTTTAAATTTAGTTATCAAAGTATATCACAATATATAAACTATTTGCTTTACTTGTCTTTGTATTTGTCTTAAGAGGTATACATGAACTAAATTATAATTAAACTTGTCAAATTCATCCTGATATAGATTTAATTACTTCTGCTTATTTGAAGTTATTTTCATTCATTGAGTGTGCAATATTAGAATAGGTTTATTTTTTTTTATCTGATTTAAAGAAAATTTAGAATATAGAAAGTAGCCTAGTCAATTCAAGCATCCATGTTTTGCACAAATAGTATAGAGTGTTTCATAAGTAAGTAGGAAATCCTTGTTAATAATATTAAATGTACAAGTGTTTTTAATTAATTGGAAAATATATAGAAACACTGTCATTTTTGACACCATTCTCCAGGAAGAACTAAAAAGAAAATATAGTAAATAAGAACACTAAGTACGGAATATCCTAGGGGATTGTCTAATGACTCTTTCTCAATCTCCATACAAATGTTATGCATATTAGGATGCATGAGAAGAAATATAGGATTGTCTACTAACTCTTTTCCAATCTCCATACAAGTGCTATGCATTAGATCATATTAAGATGCATGAGAAAAAGAGGTGTTCGGGGACGTGCAATAGGAGCTACCTACTTTGTTAAAGCCCTGGTACTAAATCCTCTAGAAGGAGATAGTGCAGGGTACTGCAGTAGGACTTACCTACTTTGTTAACGCTATTGTAAGAAATCCTCTAGAAGGAGATAACCGGAGATAACTGAGAAGGTATTCCAGAATCTCAACAAAATTTCTCTATTGAACCAATTGCATTCAATATACCAGTTAACTAGTCCCAAGTTGAAACTGATACACTTCGCTATGTTGGAAACATAATCTATTAAGGTTACTAACATGAAGGAATATGAACCGTCGTAAACTGTAAACAGTCATTTGGAGTCCAAGCGATCTCTTGGAATATGAATCAAAAAGTCAAACGATTAACTAGTCCCAAGTTAACTGATACACTCCGCAATGTTGGAAACATAATTTATTAAGGTTACTAACATGAAGGAATATGAACCGTCGTAAGCTGTAAACCGTCATTTGGAATCCAAGCGATCTCTTGGAATATGAATAAAAGTCAAACGATTAACTAGTTTCAAGTTAATTAATACACTCTGTTATGTTGGAAACATAATCTATTAGGGTTACTAATATGAAGGAATATGAACCGTAGGAAGTTGTAAATCGTCATTTGGAGTCTAAGCGATCTCTTGGAATATGAATCGAAAAGTCAAATGATTGTATTTATTCATAATAATAATAATAATAATCTATTTTTAAGGTTATAGTCAAATCAGCACACCAAATTGGTGTATGAGACCCCCTTTCATATCAATGAATAAATAACAATAACTCATACTTATCTATATTAAAATATGAATCAAAAAATCAAACGATTGTATTTATTCATATATCATATCAATATGTGTGAGCATGCTCACATACTCATGCTTATCTAAATTTTTGTGTGTCCAACGTGGTATTAGATCACCTTAGTTCTTAGGATTGATTTGAGCTATGGTAGTTTTCCATAGCTGAGTCGTCCAGAAATGTCTCCACTCATTTATTCTCTTGGACGTATTCATTTATGCCTGCTAGTCTGTATTAATCTCTGACTCAATCTTCCATCTGAGCCTGCTTCGCATCATAGGCGTTACGGCATAGAAATAAACATTCCTCTGCGTAAGTATAGGGTTTTCTGACCTAGCCTGTCTATTATTCTCTGTCTATGTCCGTTCACATTCCTCTCTCTGTTGTGTGCAACCGTTATGTTTTCCATCTGTCTTCCTAGTCTGCAAATCCTTTGACGGGGCTCTCCCGTATGAAATCCTCCTCTCACGGCTCTCTCTGTCTGCACGTTGTATGATAAACCCTTCAGGACGTGCTCAGAGAAATGATATAGCTGGAGTCTATTTTCAACTAGCACACTGAGCCAAGTTTAATGTTGATGTGTATGAGTGAGATACACCATTACATTGTGCTGACAAGATGCAAGAAGAAATCGATGCTTTGATAAATCGAGCGAATGAAATGCTTTCTGAGGCAGTGGTTTATTCCATTTTCCATGCAATT
>ML778970.1:130305-166456 GCA_009831015.1 Picea engelmannii
TAGCATTGAAAATTTGGATCGATTCTTTGCAGGGCACGACTGCTCTTTGTGCCTCCAATTCTCTGAAGTTGGTATCACCCTCGACTCTTTCGGGTAGTGATAAGTTTTGGCAACCAAAACAATGATCATTTTATAGAACAATATGCCTTCCAAGAAGGGGTTCCAAAGCACATCAATGTAGTTTGCAAGCAGTTCCACTTGACATCAAACCTCATATTCAATCATGAAGATCCATACAATTCCAGAATCAAGGTAACTTGCAAATAGTTTTTTGTAAGTTTACTTGTGTTTTTCTATAAATGAAAGTGCATTTTTGGTAGAAGTTGACACCCTTAATTTGTTGGTTGCATTGTAGAGTTTGATTGTTAAAGGTTGGAGTTGCAAGAAATCCTTGAGATCTAAGTCAATGTCTAAATGGATCGAGTTGAGGAATTATTAGAGTTACTGATCACTTTAATACTCTATTCTGTGGACAATATAGTCACCATTGACAAAGAAACTTTGCAGTTTGTTGTAACTTGCTTGCAAGTTTTGCAAGACAAAGTAGCACTACTACAAACTTAGACTTGACTTCTTCATGTTGCACTTGAACGAAATAATCTTCGACATTATGAACTAGTCCTTGTTCAAAACAACCATATTTTTGAAGAATATCATGATGTCGATTCAGACCAACATCCAACACAAGAGCAACTCAATGAGACAACTTCATATTCAAGTACAAATGAAGATTAACTTCCTCTTTCCAAGCCAATCATCATACCTTGGGAAGAAATTAGACACAACAAACACAAAACATGTATCGGATATGAAAAGGAAGTCACTTTCACAATCCACATTATACCAAACTGATTCAGTTCCAGAGTGTTGGATTGCTTCAAGAAGGTTCATATTCACTTGCTCTAGCTCAAGAGAAGATTTTGAAATTCCAATATAATCAACGAGTTGGCCACATGGAATATCAATTATTTGATCTTCATCCTTACAATCATTGTGGAAAGAAGAATCATCCTTCTAGCAGATGTTCCAAATGCAAGAAATATGCAAGATTAAAGAACCACTATGTGTGGATCACTTCTTGGCGATGGTCATCAATAGTTAAAAAGATATAGCAGTCATACCAAAGAATTCATTCTCGAGTATTGACATATATTGCAGTGAAAGGATTTTCATCTTCTCACCTTGTCCCTGACAGGGGGGAATAACATTAGTAATCAGTGATTGACATTCATGTTTCAATCTTCGAAGTCTTATCAATCGAGGAGTAACAAGCGAGCATGATTTGGTTTGTGGTTTTCCTTAAACCTCCATTTAGCAGAAGACATATGGCTTAGAATCCAGACAACGATTTGTGGTTTTCCTTAAACCTCCATTTAGTAGAAGACTTTCAACTTGTACTAGACAATAATTTATGGTCATATTTAAACCAACATTCGAGAACACTTCCAATTAGCAAAAAACATCAACTTCAAGCTTCTAGCTAACTTAGGAAATGTTTTGGGAACCATTGAGCCTAGAGCCAAGTTCTAGAGTTTGTGGTTATCCTCAAGCCACCATATTGGTTTGTGGTCTTATTTAAACCACCATCACCATTTAGTAGAAGACATCAGCTTCTATTAGCCTTTTGGTTTGTGGTCATCCCAAAACCACCAGATTCAGAGAGCACATTCATCCATTAGTAGCTATCCACGTTGAGATTTCAGATGTACACTTCCAGATTTCATCTCTCTTCTTGGACTCACATACACCCCTTCAAATTAAAGGGGGGACTTTTGAAAATGTAATCCGTTAGGATTACAAACGTGAAGGAATATGAATTTTCACAAGTTGTGAACTATCATTAGGAGTCCAAGCAACCTCTTGGAAGATGAATCCAAAGGTCAATCAATTGTATTTATTCATGTATAATATCAGTGAATAACAATAACTCAAGCTTATCTATATTCTCATGTGTCCAACATGTTTGTTTATGGGGCTTGGGGAAAACATTGTTCATACATGGGAAGAGATGAGGCAAACATTCTTGAAGAAATACCAGGATTATTGCAAAACTAGGGATCATCATGAGGAATTTTTGAAGATGACCCAAAAGGATGATGAGAGTCTGGAAGATTACATTGAAAGGTTTCAGTACAACCTACAAAGATCAAAACAAAAGAAGTTGGAACTAGAAACCTTGTGTACCATTCTCCTCAAGGGAATCAAGGATGATTGCATATATGTACTAAACCTCATGGGGGATGGTGACACCTATCAAATGACATATGACCAAATTTGCAAACTTTTCAAATGATACTCACATGGCACTGCAAAATATGGGAAAGGTCCTAGAGATCCAATTTCAAAAATCAAAAGGTCTTCTAGAGGAGGGGTCACTAGGGATGAGACGAGAAACTTATTAGATAATTTCAAAACTGATATCCTTAGTTCAATTAGCTCTCGATTGGACACCATGAAAGCTAGGAAGAAGGAGGAAGTATACTTGGTAGTAGCCATATTTTATTCTAAATGTCCAAAGAATTACCCTCTTCGAGAACACCCCTTGATTAATGTATATTTGTGTGCTATCTGTGAGAAAAATCATGCAACTAAGGATTGTTGTTCGTTACCTAAGCTCAAGGTTGTATATCAAGGGGCTAGTGAGGAGACTGAATATATCTATTTTTTAGCCCATAAATGACAATGGGCACCACAAGCACTAGGTATAGCACTAGATCCATCCTAGTACTTTTCCCCATATAAATATCCATCGAAAAACTGTTATTCCCCTATTCCATGGAAGTAATAGCTTGTTCAAACCCAAAGTCATCCTTGACACCAAGGTTGGCGAGGGAAACCATCCTTTGAGATCTTGCCTCAGCAAATCCAACATTATCCCCTCCAAACACATCCTCCAACTCAACATCCACAACAATTGTAACAACCATCCAACCATCCTCCTCAAAAGACACCACAAATTCCCACCCAACCCATGCCTAACCTAAACAATAAAGTAACTTGGCCCATATACAACTTTGATCTACCCACTTATCCAACTTATTTAATCTCCTTTGTGGAGTGTGATGACTTTCATCTATGCTTGGTAAAATGGCCAAGAATTAGACCCCCCCCATCATCCTTGAACATGATGATGAGGAAGAAACTGATGAACCAAATGGTCAAAATTATTTCACCACAATTTAATCATCCTCAAAGAAATCCAATCGGCCATGATCATATGGAATTGTTTCAACTCCTTACCGAGAGAGATTATCCATAAAAAAACCTTTTGTACAACCTGAATTTGATCTTCTAGGATAACTTAAGAATGTACGTGTCAAAATTCCTGTGTTCCAAGCAATTAAATACATTCCAATTTATGATAAAGTTATTTGAGAGTTGTGTTTAAGAAAGCCTGGAAGGAAAAAGAAGGACCCCTCAATTTTCCATGTAATCGGTAAGTTAGCTAATTTAATGTCAGGGAAGGTCTTCATGACCAAGTATGTAGATCCAGGGAGTCAAGTTGTTAATGTACATATTAATAAAAATCTCATTCCCAACACCCTTATTAATTTAGGGCATGCTGTTAATGTGATTACTAAAGACACTATGGAAAAACTCCATTTGTCTACCCTACATCCAACCCCTCATATCCTCCAACTAGATAATAGATCTACTATGAAGTTTGAGGGAATAGTTGATGATGTGATATTTTTTGTCCAATCCTGATAATACTCGATATATTTCATGATCCTGCAACCAAAATCCAACTTAGGTGGATGCCCAATGATATTGGGAAGATCCTTATTGGCTACTGATGGTGCATACATCGGTTGTAGGTCAGGGGACATGACGATTTCCCATGGAAATTCCACCAAAAATATCACTCTCTTCCCTCCTACCAAACCTTCCTTGGAATCAGAAGCACCCTCTTGGATAGAAGATAGTGATGATGAAATCATATAGCCTATCTTAGCATTGGAACAAGCCTAAATTTTTGGGAGAGATACTAAAGATGACCTAATTTTCAGTTCATGACATATCCAAGTCATAATGCAGCTTATCCCTCCCTTGGATACATATTAGAAAAACATCTTGAGGAGAACTTCTCATTAGAAGAGTTGGCACAACAATTTGATTCAATGATCCCTTTGGATGTGTTATCACAAAATCTAGCACTTGTGCAAATCCTTCACAA
Organism: Picea engelmannii; assembly: GCA_009831015.1. NCBI lineage: Eukaryota > Viridiplantae > Streptophyta > Pinopsida > Pinales > Pinaceae > Picea > Picea engelmannii. The sequence continues at coordinate 134,483 of ML778970.1, forward strand.
GGTGCCTGACTAGTGTCAGATATGGAAGTATTTTCCACTATCACCTAAGCAAGTACTTCCATAATTTTTGTGAAGGATATAGATCTAAAACAAGGGAGGCTTCCCTAGCAACCTCAAGGGATCCTATAGCAAGCTAAGCAAGTCTACTGCCCTATTTCTTAGTTGTTTGATTGTCTAGTTCAAAGGCAAGGTTAGGGCGAGTTAGATAAACAAATTTGATTGTGCATGTGTGAGGGGTGCTATTAAGACGATCAATTATTTTATTAAGCTAAAAAAGTAAATTAAATGCCCCGAAACGCTAGCTATCAAAACAAAAATGAAAGTTGTAAATAAACTTGAATGATAGATAAGATACTTGAGCATGTAACAAGTTTATAACAACATAAATAAATCAGCTCTAAAATCAACAACATGACTGGAAAATATTCCAAATACCAAGTAAAATACTTATCAACCATTAACCAATGATTGCATGAAAGAAAGAGCATGAAACTGTGTCAATTGAATGCAATATGACAAGCCCTAATAGCTAAAAGTTCAATTATTGCAGCAATGACTATGTTAGAGATGATTCCAAATAACAAATGCAAGGAATTAGACCAATAATCATAATAAATGAAAATGCAAATGAAAAGGTCCTAAACTAACACAAAGCGTTGAGAGAGAAGAAGAGATAAGCTAGGGTTTTATCACTTGCAATAAGAATATTAAAGTTGTATTCAATCCTTGGGCATGTTGAGTCAATGCAACAACTTCAATGGAGGGTAAAAACAAGAGAAGACTTGAAGATAAGAAAACTACCTAGGATTATAGCTTCATAGGCATAGCCTTAACCTTCTATCAAGGAAACCCTAAAGTTTATAAAATCATAAACCTTAGGTGTCATCCTACTTCTATGGCATATGGGAAGAAGATCAAGTGGAAAGAAGTCAAACCCTAGAGTTTATACCATCATAAACCCCAAATTTTAAATAATAAGGAAAAGGTTAGGGGGATATACAATCATAGTCTCTAACTTGACCTTATATGCTTCCACACAATTTAGATGGAAAAAACAAAGGAAGGGGATAAATGATTATAATCCTTTCTGAGGGTTTATAACAAAATCATTCAAGGATACAAGACAACATGCAACTTATCAACCATTAGATAGATAATTCACCAAAATATACCTATATCAAACACTTGAACTTGGAAATAACACTTACTATACCAAGTCGTTATGCACGAGGAAACCCTAGTTTCATGAATCATCCACCAAAACAAGAAAAGAATCCATAGACTATTCTCCAAGGGGTGCACACAAGTACTCCATAATGAAAAAGAAGAGAAGAGAGCTATATAAGTGATTCCCATAAGTGCGAGTTATGATTTTACAATGAGGGAGCAATATCCTTCTTATATGAGTTAACACTAGTGCTATAAACCCTCAAAGCCCCTAAAAACACAAAATATCCATGATACAAGTTGGATAGGTCAAGGTTAACTCCCAACATAGCCTCCAACATAAATATAACATAAAAATACATTAAAATGTTCCCTCAAAAAGAGACATGTGTTGTGTAAAATCCTCCAAAGGCCATGACATCATCATCCAAAAGGAAATGATAATAAGAAAATGATCAATATCTGGATGATCACATGGCAATCATAGTATTGATGATATTTGGTAGATTTAGCTTGGGATGACAAACTTAACCAAGGAGATCCATGTACTAAACGAATGTTTTGATGATATTTTTTGCATTAGATATAAAATTTGGTATTCATTGTTTATTTATTGAGGTCGTCTAATAAAATTAATTTTGTTGATGAATCATGATAAGAACACTCATGATGTTTTTATTTCTCCACATGTTGTTATTCTATGATGTATTTTAATCTGTGGCTCCACTTATTATGTTTATGTAATGATATATATCTTTGATAAATATATGTTGAGATTATAATATTATGATAGTATTTCATGATGTGATGGCATGTAGTACTTACATGTAGTTTTTATCATGAGATGTTTTAATGATGACATGTCTGAGCATGTGGTGATAACAATGATGTGGTGTTCTCATGATGACACACAAGAGTTAGCATGTGAATTCTTTTCTAGGATATGATGATATTATTAGTATCAATAATGCATTGGTTGCATGTTGAGAGGTGGTGATTGATAGGAAAATCCACCAGTGGGCTGAGAGTTTATTTGATGATCTTGTAGGATCCCATATCAAAGAAGGAGAATATTTTCGAAGTAATACCTTATGGTTTGGAGACAAACCCAATTAACCAACCTATGCCAATTTCTTTTTTTCCTTGTTGGGGTCGTCATGAGTAGGCCATAATGCCTGATATTGGAGTTGTGATGTTGACGTCCCGAGGAAGGGCTGAAGTGTTTCTTGTCGGTGGTTTTGTGGGATTAGACTTCGATGCCTGGGGATTGTACTCGGTATTTGTGGAGTGTTTTAGGCCATCCTTTCGATATGCCTAGTGTACATGAGTACTAATCTAGATGCCTTCTTGGGAAAATGAGGTCTCGAGCCTTGGGTATCTAGATAGACTCGGAGGCTTTAAGCCTTGTTCTGAAAGTCGGGAAGAGAAGATAGAGAGTACTGACACTTCCCCAATGTTTTGATGTGGACTTTTGATGCCTGCAATGGTCACTTGGGTGGATTTATACTATTCCAACAGAAGGTGTTGTCGATTATATGGGGAGAAAATTAAAAACCTATAAGTAACATAATTAACATTAACTTTGTGATGAAGTTCTTTGAAGGTGGGGGTATGTAATGCCCCATATTATTAAATATTTATTAATAATAATAATAATAAATAAATATAGAAATAAAAATAAATAATAAATAAAGCAAAAGATTAAAATAAACAAACAAAACAAAATGACTTTATTAATAGAAAAAGGGGTAAAAACAAGAAAATATAAAATTTATGGAAAGCTAAATTAAGAAAAGGATAAAAAGCTGCATGATTAATTACTTAATTACAATTGTAACTCATGCATGGAACTTCTTTCATGAATGGATAATAATAATTCTATATACTGAAGATGAAGAAGAAAGTTTGACATTTTTTTCTTGGGAAAATTGGAGGAAAAGGCTTGGAAGTTGGCATATGTAGTTGATTGAGGGCTTGGGAGCTCTCAGTCGTGATGACTAAGGGGTTGGTGGGGAGGAGATTTGTCCCCCACACTTTTTTGTGGTTAGTGGGATCCAAGTTCGGAGCATTTAGGATCTACATTCACCTATGTTTTAAGTAATTGCACTCTACACTCTCAAGTAAGCTCCTTGCCACTCTTATGTCATGTGAATTATGCAATTAGTAAAATAATTTCCTTAATTTTATCAGTTTATGGTTATAAATTTATTTGTTTTATATCCACTTTATTGATTTCATGTATGAGTTAAAATGGCTAATTGAGCCATTACAACAATTAATCTCAGAGGCTAACTTCTACCTCTTGTAGAAGAAAATCTAGAAAGAACTAGGAAAACTTTTATATCAGGTCATGATAGTATTTTTTATTGTGAATACTCAATAACTATCATATTTGGGATGTGATACTCCTTCCAACTTCTGCATCAATCTGGATTTGACAACTTTTTCCTTTTGCATTTCTTCCAAACTTACCATTTTTAGCAGAAATGGTTATTTCCCAAACGGAGAAAAACTGACAAAAAATCCCCAAAGACAAATTTGTTTGGATGTATGAGTAGGTAGAATGTTGAGTAAATATTTTTTTCTCAATTTGTGATCTGGGGTTCCTTTTCCTCCGAATATTTCAAAAATCGCCCAAAACTGCCTGGGAATAGTGGATGTTGCCCTGTTTTAGCATCTCTACTCCAAATCTTTTTTATTTTTTTTCAGAATCCCAAATTGGTATATTCACGCCTACTTTTTGTACTCCCTATAAAATTTTCACTTTTATTTGGGCCTTGATTACTGAGCACAACCCAAATCTTTAAAAACTACTATTTTGGATTTTTTGGAAAATTTAAGCAAAAATTGCCAGTGGGACACTTTTGTATTCCTTGTCACTGTGGAGATACACTTTAAATTTCACATGATTTTGAGCATTTATTCCCCTGTTATGGAAAAAACATTTTTTTGGCTCCTTCACTTTCCTCTTTCTCCTCTCCTCTACTATCTTTTTCTTTCTCTTCTCTTCTTTTCCATGTATAGGCGAGATTTGTATTTCTTCCTCACCAACACTATCTCCCATATCGACAAGTTTCATCTTTCTTTCTCATGATTTTGAATCTTTCTTCCTTGTAGATACATGCTCCTTTATCATAAATTTGGGATCTTTCTTCCTCACCGATACACTCTCCTTTATTGACGTTTGGAATCTTTCTTCCTCACTGACACATGCTCCTTTATCGGCGAGTTGAGATATTTCTTCCTCGTTGATACACTCTTCTTTATCGGTGAGTTGGAATCTTTATTCATCATTGATACATGCTCCTTTATTGATGAGTTGGGATCTTTCTTTGTCACTTATACATTCTCATTTATTAGCAAGTTGAAATGTTTCTTACTTGCCAATACATGCTCCTTTATCGGTGAGTTGGAATCTTTCTTTCTTGTCGATACATGCTCCTTTATCGATGAGTTGGAATATTTATTTCTCGCCGATACATGCTCCTTTATCGACGAGTTGGAATATTTATTTCTCGCCGATACATGCTCCTTTATTGGTGAGTTGGGATATTTATTCCTCGTGGATACATGATCCTTTATCAATGAGTTGGAATATTTCTTCCTCATTGATACACACTCCTTTATTGATGAGTTGTAATATTTCTTTCTTGTTGATACATGCTCCTTTATCGACGAGTTGGAGTCTTTCTTTCTTGCCAATACATGCTCCTTTATGTGAGTTGTGATATTTATTCCTCACCGACATTTCATCGATGAAAGTATTTCCTTCATTGAAATATCGCAGGTGTTACCCCCAACCTAGGGGTAACTAAGGAGATCATGTCTCGAGGCCCACATGTTGTAGACATGGAGTGACAAGATCCAAATGGAAAGAGCATAGCCCTGGAGGGGCCCTTGTTTTCATTGATACATCCTATTATAACACAATTTGTAGGTTGGGAAAATCCCGACCCAACCAAAAAACAAGTGCTACAACTTGGGAATCCTACACCCAATGTCACCTCGATGTAGGTCCCACACTTCAAGGGTGACTAGGTCACTCTAGGGAGGCGATCCCGGTGAACCTAGGGGGATTGAGATGGATATGGAGATGGATGGAAATGAAGCCCCTATAGGTGAATTCTAAGTGGAGTGAAATGTGGAAAGAGATGCCTTTCAAGTTAAGTAATTGTTTCCCCACATGTATAACACTTCTCTAGATGGTTGTACCTGCTTGAGACACAAGGAAAGACACTTTGCAATAGTATATGTTAGTTGGATCAACAAGTTAATATTTCTGTCCCTAATTTGCAGAAGTAGATAAAAACATATATCAGCAATTAAATGGTACTATAAGTTTCTCAATAAATGCTAAAGATGAAGTAGAAAATGCAAGAGAAAAACTAGTAAATGACTAGCTAAACTCAAGATGAAAAAACCATATTTTTAGCATAAAAGATAAGGTTGTTTTAAACAATTGTCTGTAGTAAATTATATCAGCCTTATGGCTGTAAAATTCAATGTATTACAGAAAGAAAATCAGCCACTGATATTTCCTCAAACTTTGCCAAAAAGTGCGTTGGACCAAGGAGAACAAGTGTGCAAACTTTGAGCAAAATCCAATGGTTGATAAGAGAGTTATTCAAGAAAGTAAGTTAGGGTTTCTGCAACCCTAATGGATGAAGATGAAATTTTGTAACAACATAAATAAGTAGCCCCCATATGGGGATGCCCTAGTGGCTATGAGGTGCCCAAGGCACAAGGAAAACAATCCACTTTGCAAGAAGTAAAAATGACCAAAAATCACGTTTCCAATGCAATATTTTATTTCTCCAATGCAACAAATCAATGACTAGTGCCTATACTATTGGGTTAATGGAGTCACAAGGAGCTTATAGAAGCTACCTCCTTGGGGGTTTAATCCCTTTTACTCCCCAAGGCAAGTTTCTCTAAGCTAGGGTTTAAGCTAAGAGGGTGTTTCCGCTTATACTTCTCTTAACAAACCCTTGTTATTAATGAGATGAAGCAACAAAATGGTGAAGAATATGGTGGGGGTTTATGCCCTTATACTTCCCACCTAGCTCCTAGCATAAAAATACTTGACTTGAATAAAATGATAGCAAGAGAGTAAAAAACATACCAAGATCAAGAGAAATGCTAAGACAATCCACCACAAGAGCTAGAAAGCATCATCCAAAGCTAGCACTAGGCCTTCCTCCATCAACCATTCATAACATAGCCATAAACAAGTGCACAAGAGATAAAAGAGCCAAGGGGGGCGAAAATTCCAGACCAAGCCTCTCACAAGAGGGAGAGTTGTGATTCAAAATGAGATCTTCTGATCTCTATTTATACTAAAAGTAGCTAACATAGTTTGTCCAAAAATTAAGGAGTAAAACACAATATTAGGGGTCAACAACCTTAATATTCCCCCCTTAAAAAAATAATATTAAACAATTTACTTAAAATTTCATCTTTTTCATAAATTAAAATCTAATTTAGGAGGACGTCACCCCTTTAGGGGACGTTTTTCCACTTTGAGGAAGTCGTTGGTGTTGGATAAGCATGGATGGGCCTCCAAAGGCCATGTGTCAAGAACATATGAACTCATGCCATGGTGAATACCCTTCTCCTCCTCAAACGTCCATGTGTCAAAGAGTGGCATCTCACCACCATGCCCTAGCCCTCAAGATCATGATGTCAAGATAAAAAATGGAATGTTTTGCCCCTCCTGGGAAAATCGTTTGGCAAGTAGTGGGTGGGATAAGTTGTCTAAGTCATCCTCAAGTTATTCCAAGTCTGATCTCTCTCATATGGAATGCAGGCCCCTGGAATCCAACCTGTGGGCTTGTATACCCATGGAATCCCAAGCTAGGCTTTTTCTCCCAAAACATGCCACCAACTAGGTCCTGCAAAGACAAATGAACATGCCCTCCAGGGATCTCAATTCATAACATCATGATAAGTTAATCCAATAAATAAATAATCCATACAAGCATGTGAATCAAATATCACCATATCAAACAATTAACAACTCAAAGACACCATGCAACTTGTCAAGCTTAAATATGGGATGGTTGACGAGGTGCCCTATTGGGTAGATCTTTCCCTAGGTCAAGGAGAGCTTCCAAGAGGTCCCTCTCTAAGCCATGTAAAGTGTATGAGGTGGATTGGGTCAAGACTCAATGGGCATAGGACTCATGACATACAAGGGGTCTTAGTATCTTGTTATCGTGCAGTTTGTAGCAATGATAAAAGGCTTCAGGTTTGAAGATCAAACTGGCGTAATAGGAACCAATCCCACCCAATGTCACCACAATGGAATGGTTCTTTCTCTTTAGGGTGGTAAGGCCCAGGGGAGACATCCCCGGTGACCTAGGGTTTTGAGAAGGCAATGGATTACATGATAAAGTAGTTATTCCCCCCCTCACAAGTCACCACCGAGTAGATAGTCCAGCGAAAAGGCCAATAATAAAATAAAACCCCCAAAGAAATACACCCGCCTGAGACAAAGCAACAATAAGTTGATATATGCAAGTTTTAATCAATGGGTTAGTACTTTATGTAAATCAATGACTATCTGATGCATTCATAAGCAATTTGACAATAAATATTGACGAAGTTAATGTTTATAAAATAACAATGAAATAATATCACTTCTTCAATAAATGTTGGAATAATGTGGTATTTAATGCAAATAATCAACATTCAATCAATTAATGCCTCTAATCATTATTCAATAAAAAAAAATGTCTAGTTGCACTAGTGATTTATAGCTAAAAATGACTACAACATATAGGGTTAGTTTCTTATCTAGGGTTAGTGTAGTGAGGGTTTCATTTAATGTGTTGAGAGTAGTTTTGATCAAATTAACTTCAACGCAAGAGGTATTCATATCAGTGCCTTATGGTTAATGGAGTCAAAAGGTGAAGTACACAAGAGCTAAAGGAGGCAATGACTAAAGACTAGAGGGAAAGGCTTTGAGGTGTTGCTAAAGCAAGGCCCCAAAGTCAAAACCCTAGGGGAGAGAGGGTCACTTCGGTGTAGGTGAACTAGGCCTCTGTGATCTCTCCTCCTTCCTTAACTTAATGGAAAAATGGCTAGTTGAAAAATGAAGCATAAAACCAAGACTAGGGGGTTTGATGATGAAGAGTGTTGCTACAACAAGGATCTTTTAGCGAACCCTAGAGAAAAATGGCCCAACGTGTAGTAAACCTAGGCTTAAGACGTTTCTCTCTTCTTAGCTTGTAGATAGTATGGCTAGCAATAAATGAAGAGAGAGAGAGAGTGTAGCAATGGCTAGGCTCTCTTCTTCTTCAATGGATGAAAATTTCTCTCAAAGGGGATATGAGACAAGGACCTACTTGTGTGCTTGTCACCTAGGGTTTTATTCAGTAAAAATTATAAACATATGCAAGAAATGAAACTACAACCATTTATTCAAGAATTTTTGAAGAAAATTACTTACATAACACCAATAAATATCAATGCAAACCCTAGTTGTAACACCTTCCTTCAAGAGAAATGCCAAAACATGCCAAAATAATCCTCCTTCAACAAGTGTGCATGCCTAAATAAACCAATAACGCAAGAGAGGGTGCAAATTTCATACCTCCTTATGGAGGGAGTAAGTTGTGATGAAAAAATGAAGGTGAAAATCCTTCATTTATACCATACCATGACCTAATTTTACATTTTAGGTCATGAAAAAGGCCGAAATACTAAAATCATATTGTTTTACATTAAAATGTTAAATTAAAACCCTAATCAAGCTGAAAAGAAAGATCAAGCCCCTTCAAAGGAGATGTTAGCCCCTTTTAGGGCAAATGAAGCATCCCGGAGAAAAACGTTAGCCCTCCTTGGGCTCCTCCTTCATGACACACATGCAAATATTTCCCAGTCTGCCTCCCAAGATGTCCAATAGGATGAATGACATCATGGTCATCTAGGGTGACGTCCTAGTCCTTCCAAGGCCAACGTTCCACTGAAAGAGGGTCAATCCCCCTAGGTCAAGCTCTGCCAAAGTGTCTCTAGTGGAACATCCTCTTCTCCTCTAGTACAAATCCCCTGATCCATCTTTTTCCTGTCTCTGCCCCCTGATGGGGTCTTAGCATCCACCTGATGGGATCTTCATCCCCATGGAGTTCCAAACTGATCATCTCCCCATGTGTAATGCTCCAAAATGGTACCTACTTATCGGGCATGGTCCTGCACATCAAAAGCTACGCCCTCCATGGGCTCATTAGTCATATGAATCATAGCAATGTCAATCAAATCTCATCATCAATATTATCAAACATGTGAATAAAATCCCTAATAGATCAGTTAACTGCTCAAAGATGTTACACAAGCCTACAATACAAGTTTGGAGAGAAGAACAAGGTGTCCTATTGAGCTAGTGTCCACTGGAAAAGGAAAGTTCCTGGAAGAGACCTCATCCAAGCCATGTAAGTGGGTGATGTGGTCAGGGGATGTCCAAGTAGGTGGGGACAATGAAGGCCAAGGATGCAAAAAAGTTACCTGTGGGTGCCTTTGTTAGAAGGAAAGTTGTACCTGTCATGGATGCATTATTTCCAAGCCCATTCTTGCCTTTTGTTCTTTTTGTTATTTTATCTTTCATTGCTCTTTATTTTATTTTGTTCAAGAGATAATCAAGGAACACTGCCCTGGCGTGGTGACCAGTGGTGACAGTGTTACCCACAAGTACTTTCACAGAGATTAGAAGGATGGCTCATGATGAGACCCCCTTTCCCTTGGCCATACAACCAAAGGTCACTGCCCTGGCGTGGTAACCAATTGGTGGAAATGTCATACTGCTAGGTACCCATAGACCTAATAAGTTGGCTCGTGATGAGACCCCCTATCCTCTGGTTAGATCTTGTTTTATTATTTTTTAGGGTCCCTCTTGTTTCTTGCTGAGAAGCCTTTTATTGATTTCTCGGGGATCCTTGGGTGAAGCATCTCGAGGTTTTATTCTTAGGCTTTTATATTTTACCATCTTGCTTTTGCCTTATGGGCCTTTAGCCCCTTCTTCCCACTAGATAAGGTGTAGTCCTGAAAATAGGTTAACCCAGTGCCCGAACAAGTGGAATGGGATAGGTGAGTGGGAAACAAGATGGAAAAGTGATGTTGTGAAGGGAGCGGATGCTGGCTTTTTAGAGATTCCCCCAGTGGCTAACCAAAACCTACAGACATAGGCTTACTAGGGCATCCTGTCAATCCCCCTAAACATTGTCAAGTGGCAAAGTGTAAGATCCAAGTAGTTGTTAGAAATAAAAGGAATCAGATGCATGCATTCAATGGTTTTGATGATCAAAGTGACACATACCATGATACCTGGACTAATTACCTTGTGGAGAAAGAACCATCTCTAACAAAGGATCAAGCCGATGGTAGTGGATGCTGCTACTACTGACAAGATAAATATGCTAGAAGAAAGAAAAGGTGGGCCCTCTAGGGCCATGCTGAAGTCAATCCTGCTCTTGGTACTCTATGTCTAGGACCTATGGGCGTCGAGACATGATCTCCTAGTTATCCCTGAAAGTGGGGGATGACATTTGGCTCCAACTCAGGGACATGTGCTCACCATAGAGTGCATGAGAACCTCAACATCTCTAGCATAACCTGCTAACCTACTCGATCTCAATAGAAGCATCAGTAACAAAATTGGGGTGGTAATGCCACCCCAACATACATAGATATATATATAGACTGAAATAAAACAATCAATAATATAGATGTGAAAGAAAACTAACATGCAATGCAAATGGTATAATACACGAATGCAAAAATGCATACTTACCTGCACATACCTATGAATTCAGGTTCCCCCACCTTGGTGGGGTTTGAGGAGGCGACCGTTGATCAGTAATGGGTGCCTTCTTCCTTCCAAAGTGGACAAATAGAAGGAGTCATTAACGGATTCTCGTCCAACCTTGAAAGGTCTGAGCTATGATTGAGTGCTTCCTTTGACATTAGTTGGATCTCCCTTCTGGGTATCCCACATCCATAATACATCGCCTTCCTTGTACTTCATGATCTTGTACTTGGTTGTCTCTTGGAAAACCTTGGTGTATTGTGAAAAGGTAGGAGGGTGGGCTTCTATTGTAAATACTTCTTCCTGGGATGGATAATCTGTACATCGTCATTCGGTCTTTTTAGCATTTCCACAATCCCAGTTTCCTTGTCTTTGAATTCATCTAGGAGTTGTTGGTATTCTTCCTTTTTGGGCCATTTAATTTGATCAAAATATTTTTCTATTGCGAAAGGTATATCTTCAGGAGAATACTTATGAAGAGTTTGTATGATCTCATCATGTACCTTGTCATTTTTGACGGGGTGATTAGCTTCTTGCACATGGGTTTCAGTTACTGGTTCATTTAGGGGATGGCCTATTATTCCATCTTTCAAAGTAAATTCTATAAAAGAGAGGTCCATCTCGAGGGTGCCACCCAACATTGATGCAAATTTCCTAGACAACAACATTCCCCACACATCTGGGACATCTACTATCACGATGTCAATGTGGATTACTTTCTCAGGGTACTCTTTAAGGAAAATTTCCACATTCTCAACTACTCCATGTGTGGGTATGGATTTAGATTCAAAGCCACACACATTCTTGTAAGGGAGTGTGACTTTCAACCCTAATTGTTGCATGACTTTAAAGAGCATTATGTTGGCACTTGCCCCTGTATCCAACATGCAGTTATTGAGGCTCTTGTTGTTCATTATTAAAGTCATGAAGAAGGGAGTATTTTCACCGTATTGGACCCTGAAGTGATCGGCTTGTAGCATGATAAGGGGGTCTATGGGTCCATATGATACTTGAAAGAAATTATCAAAACGCTCTTTGACAGATGGCACCTCAATGAATTCTTTCAGGGGAATGGTTACATGCATATTGGATAGTGCCCCTTCAAATTCAAATTTTAAGTCAACCCTTTCAGTCTTGGATGTTTTAGGAAGGAGCACATCCAAGGATGGGGGTTTTGTTTGTTCAACAGTAGGTTGGCCTAGTTTCTTTCTTCTATACACCCAGAACTCTTGTTTCTTCAATTTTTCTTTTGATTCCTAGTCTAGGTTGTTTATTACCGCCATTCTAGCTTTTCTGGACACTTCTCTTATGGCCTCTTGATGTTCTTCAGCTGTGATATTTATATGAGGGCCTTCCATGAGATGGCCTATATTGTTCACTTGTTGATGGCCATTATCACTGTAAGGACATTCATTCTCCCAATGTGCTTCACTGCTATTGGCGACGGAAGTCACTCCTGGATTGCAGCAAGAGCAGAGCCCGACGCCCATCAGTTTATGTCACGATTTGTTTAATGGGGTGATCAAATGGAAGTTAACTCAGAATGATGTGGTTCTAGCTATGAAACTAAGCCAGGCATGCATGGACAAGTGAGGTCTTAGATAACTTTAGACAGTGAGTTGTAGTAAGGGTGAGTAGGGGGAAGACTTGTATAAGAGAACTGCAAAGGTTTGTCATAAACATCAAGTTTCTAACAGACTGTAGAAGAAGGCATATAAACACGAGATCTTCTTACATTCAAACACAGAAAACCAGAGAAAACAACAATGCCACAATAAATCCTTTATCACAACATGATTTCCATAATCTGTGCGAATCAGTCGATCATGAACTCTCTTAGCATAAGATGAAAACTAGATGGGATAAGAAAACTGCCAGTCATTAAACAAGAAATCTTACACACCAATGCATAACTAGAGAACTAGAGTTTGTGCTAAAACTTTATAATTGGGAGCTTCGCTCTGCCATCGATGCTTTACAAAAATGGTGAAAACGCCTAGATATACTCAAAACAAACCACAGTAGCGAAAACGAGACACTGCAATTAAAACATTGCGTCTGCATGTCTTCTGGCAGTCTGCACATGCAGACTCTGGACGATCATGCGCTTATGACAGACACAATCAGACTCTTGACTGTCCTGCAGGTGAGTCGACAAGATTTTAGTCCTTCGTCGGACTTTCCATTTATGGTGGAGATGATGTCTAACCACCTCCAGCAACTTCAATAAATGCCTTCTTGGGATCGGGAACGGTCCTGGTCAACTCTACCTTTTGGGGACGTGGAGGTCTTCTCGAGGGGCCATCTGGACTAGCTGAACGGTTCATGGGATGAGAGGTGGAAGAGGTGGCGTGCTTGGCGAGGATGTTGTAGGTGCTAGTATGGTGAAGGTGAGGCAGGGGGGAAAAGGGGGGCTTTCGTGGAAGTGATACGGGAACAGGAGATAGCGAATGGAGGGAGGTGTTGATGGTGGACGTGACCGGGTGCTAGGACCATAGGCTTAGCTTCAAAGGCGCTTATCGGCGTTTTGGGGTTCAGGGTTTCGAGATGTAGAACGACATGAAACCCTCACCCTTCGAACTCCCGAATGCCGAAATGCCGACGTGAATAGATCTCGTGCCACGCATCATTTGGATGGACGACTGATATCCTTTCTTGCATGTAATATAGACGCTACCCATCGCGCTAATCTCAGTGCAACTCCGCTAACTGCAATTTCCCGCCAGTCGTCGATCTGCTCCTATGGATGGATCTGGGACGTTGACAACATAATTTCACTTGCTCACTTGATTTTTAGCCTGAAATGGGGCTTTACGTGCTGTGCTTGGGTGCCTCTCGTGCAACCCGCAAACCTGGGTACTCATGTGCCCAAGACAAGAAATGTTGCTAACATTAGGCTCCATGGGGGATGGAGTCGTCCCTGTGATGCTCTAAGAACTCATTTTGTAGTTCCAGTTGCTTGTTGTTGGGCTATGGAGTCAAGCTCAAAACACCTTGTCCAAAATACAGGACGAAAAGTAAAAGTAAAAGCAAAACAAAATAAACATACATGCTCAAGGGAGCTTATTTATGTACAACCCTAAACTAGTAAAACTGTTTATACATGGGCTAGGTGAAAGCAAATTTCCACCATAGCCACCCATACTGCTTGGTGATTCGTCCCTTCTCTTTACCGCAGATGCTCCATAAAATGCTAGGGAGGTATGATAGGCAGATGAAGATGAGGTTAACCATGCTATCCATACCCCCAAATATTGAGAAGTGGAATAAATTTATAGGCTCCAAAGCCTTTGGAAAGAACAACTCCATATAAGACCCCACAGGGTCACCATATCTAATGCCATGGGAGTTTAGTTGGTCATAAAACATCTCTTGTCCCCCGTGGTTGTTCACCTATGGCATGATGTCTTCAAAGTGCACAAGTGGGCGGAGGACAGATGCAGGATGGCCAATGCCAGATGACACCTACCCACAAACAAGCTCTGGATAGGAGATGAGTTGTCTACTAATCCCTTCCTCTTTATGCTGCTTTGTGCTTCCTGCAAGCCTAGTAAAGCTGATTTCCACCCATGGCCTTTCCTTAATTAATAAAGGAACATGCTTTATAATGTGGTCTTGGAAATCTTTCATAACACAATACTCACTTGTGAGTATTGGTGGACTAATGTTATTAGAACATTTCAAGAAATCTGAAATGTAGGACTCCATGCATATGGCCACAAGATCATGGGGAGTATGATAGAATCCTGGCCACTTCAGAAGACCAGGATGTTCTTCTGCAAAAAAATCTCTACTCACAAAAGAATGTCCCTCCCCCTCATGGGAAAACCACTTTGGATCTTCTACAACTGCAACTTTTACCCCAGAAAGATGATATTCAAATAAAGGAGCAGCAGGATCTAGGTCATAATGACTATTTCTTGGTTCTTGTTCCAGATCTGATCCATAATTGCTATATCCTTGCTTAGATTCTGAAACAGACTAACAGTCTTCTTCCTTCTGTATACGCAAATATGCCTGCTTACGAGTCCACCTGCTAGCCCTGATGTTTTCCTCAACCTCTATAGCATCCTCAAACAGATGTATCAATGATGAGGATTTCCTCTCTCTCAGGAGGAATACTAGCTCTAGATACTGAGCCATGATATAGTACACCATAGCAGAAGTCTCTGTGGGTCTGATCTCTACAAGCATGCTATGATAAACACTAAAAAATCTTCTGTTGAAAACACCAAGGCTTCATCTTCCCCTCTCCTCAAGGCATTAAACTCGGACCAGTATTGATCAAGGGACTTGTTCTCACCCCAACCTTTTAAAAATGTATGGTATAGTTCAGTCCAGGAACCAATAGAACCGAGCTCCAGACACCTAAACCACATTGCAACATCTCCAGACAGGGAGTGTGAGAACATCCTCATGACAACATCTTCATGAAGGATCTCAAATTGATCAATAAGGGTCTCAAAGGCCTCCATATTCCTCTCAGCTGTAACATGACCTTCCCTAGAAAATCGAGGAAGATACTTGAAGAAATCATGAGGATAAGGGTTAAGGTGATATGACAGCCTCAGAGGTTTAAACAACTTATTTCTGATTTTGATTCGAAAAGTAGTGGGCTGATCATGGGATTCAATAAGAGGCTGGGGAGGCTTAGTAGGAAAAATAGGGGGTAACGAGGTTTGGGAAGACTGTGAATTATCCTCAACCTCCTCAGGACTACAAGGGCACTCAACTCCAAGAGGAGGTGTGATACATATCTCATCTTCATGGATAGGCAGAGGTGAAGGCACAAGATCAATATCTACAACATAAGAAGAGGGTATGCTTTCTTCTTATAAGTGGATAAGGGGAGGCTCAAGGACATCAGAATGTACAAAGGAGAGGAAAAAATTCTCTATAAATGAAGGGAAAGAGATGAATGAGATGACAAGGAAATACATAAATTCATGCAGTAAGCTCATAAACTGATACCTGGTCTTTCCCTTCGACATGGACTTCCTTCTGTCAACAAAATCCCTTCCAGTGGAGTCTTTAAATGTGGAGTTGCCAGGTGAATGCTATGTAGAATGAGTGTGTCCAGTCCTCTTTCACCATCAAAGACCAGAATTGAGCTTCGTGTCTCCCAAGAGCTACCAGGTGTAGCCAGAGGCACTGCAACAGAGGAGTTACCAGGTGGAATGATCTCAGAGGAGTCGTCAGGTGCAAGTGAAATCTTCAATGGTTCTGATGTGTGATGCACCTTCAGAATCAGAAGCTCGATGTTGTTCAATCCCAGGGAAGATTTTCAACTTCGTCCCCGGCAACGCTACCAAAAATGTTGGCGACGGAAGTCACTCCTAGATTGCAGCAGGAGCAGAGCCCGACGCCCATCAAATTATGTCACGATTTGTTTAATGGGGTGATCAAATGGAAGTTAACTCAGAATGATGTGGTTCTAACTCTAAAACTAGGCCAGGCATGCATGGGCAAGTGAGGTATTAGATAACTTCAGATAGTGAGTTGTAGTAAGGGTGAGTAGGGGGAAGACTTGTATAAGAGAACTGAAAAGGTCTGTCGTAAACATCAGGTTTCTAACAGACTGTAGAAGAAGGCATCTAAATGCGAGATCTTCTTACATTCAAACGCAGAAAACCAGAGAAAACAACAATGCCACAATAAATCCTTTATCACAACATGATTGCCATAATCCATGCGAATCAGTCGATCACGAAATCTCTTAGCATAAGATGAAAACTAGATGGGATAAGAAAACTGTCTGTCATTAAACAAGAACTCTTACACACCAATGCATAACCAAAGAACTAGAGTCTGTGCTAAAAATTTACAATCGGGAGCTTCGCTCTGCCATTGATGCTTTACAAAAATGGCGAAAACGCCTACATATACTCAAAACAAACCACAGCAGTGAAAATGAGACACTGCAATTAAAACATTGTGTCTGCATGTCTTCTAGCAGTCTGCGCATGCAGACTCTGGACGATCGTCCGCTTATGACAGACGCAATCGGACTCTTGACTGTCCTGCAGGTGAATCGACAAGCTTTTAGTCCTTCGCCGGACTTTCCATTTATGGCGGAGACGATGTCTAACCACCTCCAACAACTTCAATAACTGCCTTCTTGGGATCGGGAACGGTCCTAGTCAACTTTGCCTTTTGGGGACGTGGAGATCTTCTCAAGGGGCCATCTGGACCAGCCGAATGGTTCACAGGATGAGAGGTGGAAGAGGTGGCGTGCTTGGCGAGGATGTTGTAGGTGCCAGTATGGTGAAGGTGAAGTGGGGGGGAAAAGGGGGGCTTTGGTGGAAGTGATACGAGGACAGGAGATAGAGAATGGAGGGAGGTGTTGATGGTGGATGTGACCAGGTGTTAGGACCATAGGCTTAGCTTCAAAGGTGCTTATCGACATTTCGGGGTTTGGGGTTTTGAGATGTAGAACGACGTGAAACCCTCACCCTTCGAACTCTCGAATGCCAAAATGCTGATGTGAATAGATCTCGCGCCACGTGTCCTTTGGATGGATGACTAATATCCTTTCTTGCATGTAATATAGATGCTACCCATCGCGCTAATCCCGGCGCAACTCCGCTAGCCGCGATTTCCCGCCGGCCGTCGATCTGCTCCTATGGATGGATCTGGGCCGTTGACAACATAATTTCGCTCGCTCACTTGATTTTTAGCCTGAAATGGGGCTTTACGTACTGTTCTTGGGCGCCTCTCGTGAAACCCGCAGACCTAGGTACTCTTGTGCCCAAGACAAGAAATGTTGCTAACAACTGCATTCTAGGCACCAAGGATTTTCATCTATGACATTTATACGGGCTAAGGTGTTTGGAACTTCTTGCTCATTCTTTGTCTTATAAAATTGGTTCCCCTTTTGAAATTTCCCTTTGTACAGGACCCTAGGTGCTTAGCTTTGCGATCTTTCCAAGTTGACGATCCTACTCATCATTTGTTCTGATTCTTTATGATACCATCCATAGAGGCTTGCAACTTGGCCATGCTAGCACAAAGATCTAAAGTCGGTTTGGTATTGTGGACTATATTTGGTTTGGTGTCCACTTTCCCCTTGGATTTGCAAAAGGCTCAATCTTGGATGAGAGGAGGTTTCCCTCAATTTTAGTAGTGAGCTCTTGGGCTTCTTGAAACGATTGGGGGTTTTTGTCCCTGAGAAGATACCCTAATTGGCCATTGAAGGACTTGGTGTAGATATGGACAAGGTAATCATCTTTCGGATGATGGCTTGTAGGGATCTTTTGCAGCAAGGTCTCAAACCTAGTATGAAACTCCTGAATAGATTCATTTTCATGTTTCCAAAGGGTATTTAGTTGGGTAAGAAGCATGTTAGGGTCCTCTTTGATACTCCATCTTTTGAGGAAATTTTCTTCTAGTTTGTCCATGGTTTTAATGATACCATTGGGAAGTCTCAGGTACCAATGTATTGAAGCATCATAGAGGGTAGCAGAGAAAAAATTCATGACTAAGTCTTCAACATCATCACTAATGGCATGAACCTGAAAAAATGCCCAAAAGTTTCTCATGTGCTCTTCGGCACTGATTGCATCAGTACCGGTAAACTTAGGCAACCACTTCTCATACTTGGGTGGCATTTGCCTAGGATAGCCTAGTATGGCTGACATGTTTAGTGGTTTGAAAAGAGTAGATGACCATTGTCTTTGATTGTTGGCTAGGTTCACTGTAGTGGTCTGGGAGCTAGACATGGTTTTCAAAGGAAGAATCTTTCCAAAAAGTGATTTTGCAATAGGACAGTTCTTGGGAGGCTTCCTTCTGAAGGATAAAGGAGGATTATTGAACCTCTTTGTGGTTTGTGGAGTCACCGAATAGTTTACTTGAAACTACCAAAGAAAAGGGAAAACACCCTAGTGGAGTCGCCAGGTAAGCTTGTAAGAAGAAAACTCTAGATGCAAGGCTTACTGAAAAGTGTCATCTTGAGGATAATTGACTTAGTGTTCCCCGACATTGGCGCCAAAAATGTTATCGCGCAGTTTGTAGCAATGATGAAAGGCTTGAGGTTTGAAGGTCAAACTGGCGTAACATGAACCAATCCCACCCAATGTCACCACAATGGGATGGTTCTTTCTCTTTAGGGTGGTAAGGCCTAGGGGAGATGTCCCCAGTGACCTGGAGTTTTGAGAAGGAAAAGGATTACAGGATAAAGTAGTTATTTCCCCCCTCACAAGTCACCACTGAGTAGATAGTCCAACCAAAAGGCCAATAATAAAATAAAATCCCCAAAGAAATACACATGCCTAAGACAAAGCAACAATAAACTGATATATGCAAGTTTTAATCAATGGGTTAGTACTTTATGTAAATCAATGACTATCTGATGCATTCATAAGTAATTTGACAATAAATATTGATGAAGTCAATGTTTATAAAATAGAAATGAAATAATATCTCTTCTTCAATAAATGCAGGATTAACGTGGTATTTAATGCAAATAATCAACATTCAATAAATTAATGTCTCTAATCATTATTCAATTGCTCATAAAACAAAAAAAACGTCTAGCTGCACTAGTGATTTATAGCTAAAAATGACGACAACATATAGGGTTAGTTTCTTAGCTAGGGTTAGTGTAGTCAGGGTTTCATTTAATGTGTTGATTGTAGTTTTGATCAAATTCACTTCAATGCAAGAGGTATTCATATCAATGCCTTAGGTTTAATGGAGTGAAAAGGTGAAGTACGCAAGAGCTAAAGGAGGAAACAACTAAGGACTAGAGGGAAAGGCTTTGAGGTGTTTCTAAAGCAAGGCCCCAAAGTCAAAACCCTAGGGGAGAGAGGGTCACTTCAGTGTAGGTGAACTAGGCCTCTGTGATATCTCCTCCTTCCTTAACTCAATGGCAAAATGGCTAGCTAAAAAATGAAGCATAAAACCAAGACTAGGGGGTTTGATGATGAAGAGTGTTTCTATAGCAAGGCTCTTTTAGAAAACCCTAGAAAAAAATGACCCAAAGTGTAGTAGACCTAGGCTTAAGGCATCTCTCTCTGCTTAGCTTGTATATAGTACGACTAGCAATAAATGAAGAGAGAGAGAGAGTGTGTAGCAACAACTAGGCTGTCTTCTTCTTCAATGGCTGGAAATTTCTCTCAAAGGGGACATGAGACAAGGACCTACTTGTGTGCTTGTCACCTAGGGTTTTATTCAGAAAAAATTATAAACATATGCAAGAAATGAAACTAAAACCATTCATTCAAGATGTTTTGCAAAAAATTACTTACATATCATCAAGAAATATCAATGCAAACCTTAGCTGTAGCACCTTCCTTCAAGAGAAATGCCAAAACATGCCAAAATAATCCTCCAACAAGTGCGCATCACTAAATAAACCAATAACCCAAGAGAAGGCACAAATTTCAGGCCTCCTTATGGAGCGAGTAAGTTGTGATGAAAAAATGAAGGTGAAAATCCTTCATTTATACCATACCATGACCTAATTTTACATTTTAGGTCATGAAAAAGGCTGACAAGGCCAAAATACTAAAATCATACTGTTTTACATTAAAATGTTAAATTAAAACCCTAATCAAGATGAAAAGAGAGATCAAGCCCCTCCAAAGGAGGCATTATCCCCTTTTAGGGCAAATGAAGCATCCTGGAGAAAAAAGTTAGCCCTCCTTGGGCTCCTCCATCATGCCACACATGCCAATATTTCCCAGTCTACCTCCCAAGACATCCAATAGGCTAGATGGTGTCATGGTCATCTAGGGTGACGTCCCAGGCCTTCCAAGGCCAATGTTCCATTGAAATAGGGTCAATCCCCATAGGTCAAGCTCTGCCAAAGTGTCTCTTGTGGAACATCCTCTTCTCCTCTGGTGCAAAGCCCCTGATCCATCTCTGTCCTGTCTCTACCCCCCTGATGGGGTCTCAACATCCACCTGATGGGCTCTTCATCCCCATGGAGGTCTGAAATGATCATCTCCCCATGTGTACTGGTCCAAAATGATACCTGTCCATTGGGCATGGTCCTACACATCAAAATCTACACCCTCCATGGGCTCATCAGTCACAGGGATCATAGCAATGTCAATCACATCTCATCATCAATATTATTAAACATGTGCATAAAACCCCTAGTAGATCAGTTAACAGCTCAAAGATGTGACACAAGCCTACAATACAAGTCTGGAGAGAAGGACAACGTGTCCTATTGGGCTAGTGTCCACTGGAAAAGGAAAGTTCCTAGAAGAGACCTCATCCAAGCCATGTAAATGGGTGATGTGGTCAAGGGATGTCCAAGCAGGTGGGTGCAATGAAGGCCAAGGATGAAAAAATGTTACCAGTGGGTGCCTTTGTTAGAAGATGAGTTGTACCTGTCATGGATGCATTCTTTCCAAGCCCATTCTTTCCTTTTCTTCTTTTTGTTCTTTTATCTTTCATTTCTCTTTCTTTTCTTTTGTTCAAGAGATAATCAGGCGATGCTGCCCTAGCATGGTGACCAGTGGTGATAGTGTTACCCACAAGTACTTTCATAGAGATGAGAAGGTTGGCTTGTGATGAGATCCCATTTCCCTTGGCCCTGCAACAAAAGGTTACTACCCTGGCATGGTAACCAGTTGGTGGAAATTTCACACTGCTAGGTACCCATGGACCTAATAGGCTAGCTCATGATGAGACCCCCTATCCTCTGGTTAGGTCTTGTTTTATTATTTTTTAGGGTCCCTATTGTTTCTTGCTAAGAAGCCTTTTATTTCTTTCTCGGGGATCCCTAGGCGAAGCATCTCAAGGTTTTATTCTTAGGCTTTTATCTTTTACCAGCTTGCTTTTACCTTCTGGGCCTTTAGCCCCTTCTTCCCACTAGATAAGGTGTAGTCTTGAAAATAGGTTAACCCAATGCCCGGACAAGTGGAATGTGATAGGTGAGTGGGAAACAAGATGGAAAAGTGATGTTGTGAAGGGAGTGAATGTTGGCTTTTCAAACATTCCCCCAGTGGCTAACCAAAACCTACAGACATAGGCTTACTAGGGCATCCTGTCAATCCCCCCAAACATGGTCAAGTGGGCAAGTGTAAGATCCAAGCAATTGTTAGAAATAAAATGAATTAGATGCATACATTCAATGGTTTTGGTGATCAAAGTGACACATGCCATGATACCTGGACTAATTACCTTATGGAGAAAGAACCATTTCTAACATAGGACCAAGCCGATGGTGATGGATGCTGCTGCCACTGACAAGATAAAGATGCTAGAAGAAAGAAAATGTGGGCCCTCCAGGGCCATGCTGAAGTCAATCTTGCTCTCAGTACTCCATGTCTAGGATCCATGGGCCTCGAGACATGATCTCTTAGTTATCCCTGAAAGTGGGGGATAACATGTCTCATTCATGGGTGCCTTTGTAGAGGGTGTGTGGTACCTTCATCTGTAATGCATTTTTTCCAAGCCCACAAACACCTAATGGAAATGAGAAGGATGAATCATGATGAGACCCCCTTTCTCTTAGCCATGTAACTGAGATCCATTGCCTTAGTTTGGTGGCCAGATGATGACAATTTCATACCACTAGATATCCATGGACATGATAGGTCTGCTCATGATGAGACCTTGTATCCTTCAACTAACCTTTTAAGAATTTCTTTATTATATTGTGGGTCCCCTTTATTCAAAGATAAGTGTTTCATTTATTTCTTGGGTGATCCCTAATTGAATCATCATGAAGTTTTATATGAGGCTTTTATCTTTTACCCAACACCAACCCCTCTAGGCCTTTATCCCCTTCTTCCCATAAAACGAGGAACAACCCCTTCTTGGGTCAATATACCCTAAAATCCAAAGAGATAAGGAAATGGAGGGGAATAATGATGGAAAGTGGTAAGTATAGTTGGGAATGGTACGATGGCTCATTAAGGGAGTTCCTAGTAGAAAACCCATCCCCAAGTAAAACCACTTAATAGGGCACAATGTCAACTACTAAGGTGAGGCATGGAAAAAGGCATAATTTCCAAGCACATATCATGAAATCTAGAGAAATCTAAGATATAACATAATTAAATGTATTGAATATTTAAATGATGCTCACCATAATATTGACTTGTACCTAATGGAGCAAGGATCACTTCCTTTTGGAATCCATCTGGTGTTGTGGATGCCATTTGTAAACCTGTGATCATCTGTGGTGGTGAGTGGGTTTTCCATATGTACAAAAGGGTATTGTTGGTCATGTAGTCTCTTAGAACTCCATATCTGCAACCTGAGGGCCTCGAGAAATCATCTCCTTAGTTATCCACAAAATGGGGATAACACATCCTACACATTACCAACAGTAGCATCCACCACATCGGCTTGGTTCCCACAAGGAACGAGGTGTTTCTCCATGAGGTAATGAGTCTAGGTATCATGGAATGTATCACTCTCATACTTAAATCATTTGAACATGTTGCAAAGGATATTTCTTTTTTTTGTAACATTTTCTTGGAATTTATGCTCGTTGCCTTATTTAAACCTGAGGGGGGTGTCATTGTGTCCTAGTGAGTTGGTTTCCTTCGGGAATATCTTGCTATTGGGTGGTTCCTTGAAAATTCATCATCTGTTCCCTACCATACTTGTCACTTTCCATAATTTTTCCTTCCATCTCCCCATCCTTTTGGGATCTTCAGGTGTATTGACCCAATAAGGGATTTTTCCTTACCTCGTGGGAAGAAGGGGATGAAGGCCCAGAGGGTAAAAGTAGCTGGAAAAAGATAAAGTCCAATCATAAAACCTATTAGATGCTTCACACAAGGATCCTTGAGAAAGCAATGAAATGATTCTCTGTAAGAATAAGGGACCCATGAAATGAATGATAATGAATATTCAAGGTGTTAGTTGGGGGATAGGAGGTCTCATCATGAGCCAACTTTCTCATTTATGTGAGTTATTTGTGAATGAAACTGTCATATTTGGACACCAAGCTAGGACAATGGCCTTGAACTAATTCCTTGAAACATGAAAGAAACATGAAAGAAGAAGCTAAGAATAAGAATGGCAAACAAAAGGGCTTGGAAAAAATTGCATTGAGGACAAGGTGAAGCTCACCCTCCACAAAGGAACCCATTGGTAATACAATACAAACCCTTGTATGTCATGAAACCCATGCCCAAATTTTTACCCCACATCACCTCACATACACACATGGCTAAGATAGGCTCCATCTAGGAAAAACCCTAGACCTAGGAGTCATTAACCCAATAGGGCATCTTGAGACCCTTCCCAAACCTAAATTTGTCAAGTTGTATAACGTCCTTGAGTATTTGTTTGGTTTGGGGGGGGGGTGTTGATGCACATGTTTGGGTGATTTGATTATTAAATGTGATTTACTTGCTATGATACTTGTGACTCATGGACCCTTAGAGGGCGTACTTGTTGTCTTTGTAGGAATTTTCCCGGTGGATAGGCATTCATGAGGAGATGATCAGTTTGGAGCTTCATAAGGGCCTAAAGCCCATGGATGGATGCTAAAACCCCAAACCTGGGGCATGGTAGGGGTGAATGATTTTCACATTGAGGAAGGAAGTTGTTGTATTTGGAGGTACTCTGGTAGGCCTAGATGGATGATATCCCACTTTCTCCACTTGGACGATGGCCTTTGGAGGCCCAGACACCACCCACCTAGCCCATGACATCATCATTTGAGGGGTTAGAGTTTGGTGGAGATAACATTCTGGTGGAAAATGGATAGTTGGCACAATGTTTGGCACTTGATGGCATGCTTAGGCTCCTGGAGGCCCAACGTTCCACCCATCAAGGCTAGACATCCCACCTTGGAGCTTGACATCACCCTTTTTAGGACATTTTTGTGTAATTTTATTTAATTTTGTAAATTTAGGGGAAATTGATCAGGTCGGCCATGTAATTTTGAACTAAAGTTAATTTTAGGGTAAATTTTGTATAAATAAGAAAAAGTGACATTCATTTTCATCATAAATCTCATTTCGAGAGAGAGAACTAAAATTTGCGCCCTTCTTGGGAGTATTTGGATGAAATTGTGAGACACACTTGTCTTGGAGCCTTTTATTTGCAACTTGGATCAATCTTTGGTGAAGTATTTTGACAATCTAGGGTTTTATGGCTTGATTATTCTTGGTGAAGTAAGTAAATTTGCAATTTGTCATTTCATTTTTGAATGGTTATGGTAATTTTTTATTCATGTCAACGATTATGAATTTTCTTGCTTGACAAACCCTAGGAAGGTGCTAGGGCCTAGAAGTGCCTACTCTCTAGTTAATCTCACCTCCCTAAAGTTTGGATCCTAGAGGAATTAAGGTGATACTCCTCTAAGATCCTCCCTTTTACTTAGACAAGTATAATCATTATTGTTGTCTACTCCAAGTGAATGTTGCTAACCTTTGACTCCATTACCCCCATAAAGGCACTAGTCTTCACCTCTTTCCTAGAAATCAAACCAACACTCAAACCTTAAACCTTATATCCTCCACTAACTAGGAATAACACTAACCTAACTTAGAAGACTAAATTTATTGTTGTTGTTATAAGTGTATGCTACAACCATATCATAGCAACAAATTTTATGCAAAATCTGCATTTATTGCTAACTAATCACTTCCAAATTTGTTTATGACAATTTACTATCATTTTATGCACTAAATGCCACATTTTATTGGGTTTCAAAGCATTTTATGAAGAGTATCTTTGCAGTTGTTACATATTTCTCATTGTTGTTGTAAAATTTTTAAATGTTGCACTTTTATATCAGCTAGCATTTACATCATTGGTTTATTGTCTCTTGAAGACTAAATATCATTTTTGTACTTAACTACCACATATATATGTTGTGTTGTTTTGTTCCGGGAAGGTACATCTCATTTATGCATTTTTCTTCATCTCTTAAAGACATAAACCTTGTGACATATTTGAGTGACTAGTGAGAGGGGGTAAATTATATATTTGCTTCATTTCACCAGCCCTTTAGGCCACTAGGGACATCTCCCTTGGGGTAGTTTTATCCTAATCCTAAACAGAAAGGGGTTTCCTATTGAGGTGACAGTGATAGGTCACCCCCTTGTTACGCCAATATCGTCTCACTTGCCTTGGGGTTTGGGAAAGTACAAATTGCACGATAACATTTTTGGCACTATTGTCTGGGAACATCGAGTCAATTTTCCTTGAATGACACATTTTTAGTAAGCTTTTTCCTCAAAGCCTTCTTACTTTACATGCTTACCTGGCGACTCCACTGAGGGTGATTCCTTCTTTTCCCTTGGTAATCCCTAGAAGGATTATCTAGTGACTCCACTAATGACAAATACAACTATGGCTTCTCAATGGGACACAGGTAATTTCAAACCTTTAGATATGAGTGAAATTTTGGGTTACCCCCGATGAATTATTGCAAGATATGAAAAATGGCTCCCAAGATTCATTGGTAGTGATGTGGATAGTGCCGAAGAACACATGACTAATTTTTGGGATTTCTTTTAGCTCCACCCTATCAGTGATGATGTTGAAGATTTGGCAATGAGAATCTTCTCTACCACTCTTCATGATGATGCTAGAGTATGGTATGATAGTCTCCCTGATGCCAAAATCACATCCATGGATCAACTAGAAGAGGTATTGTTTAAAATATGGAGTGTGAAAAAGCTTATGTACTTATTGTTAAATGAACTCAGTGGCATAAAAAATACTGAGAGCGAAACTGTTGGGAAGCTCCATACTAGATTTGAGAGGTTATTAGAATGAATCACTGGAATATCTCACCTAGGAAAGGAATACCTCATCTTCCTCTATAACACAGATTTCTCGAGGAAATTAGGATTCCTCTTCAATGAAAGGGGCCCAAGGAAAATCCAAGAATCTTATGACATGGCTACAAAAATAGAAGCCAATATCTCCTCATGTAGGGAAGAACATTTATTTTCTCCAGAAGCAAGGTTGATGACCCTGAGGATACCCCATATATTCTTAGTCCAGAGAGAATATATTCCCTTGAGATATTCGGTAGGGAATTCCAAGAAAGGTGGGACCCAATCATCAACCAACAAGAGGTTGAAGAGAGGGTTTCTGATGAAGGTTACCAATCCCATGAGTAAAAGAAAGAATTTACTCATAATTCTATCCAAGATAATGAAGAATTGGTGTTGATGCTTGAAAGTGCAATGATGAATACTATGCTCGCAAATGATTGCTAAGCTTTCTTATTTAACTATATTAATAATATACTAGTAGGTGGGACCCCCTTGTTATACTAATGGCACTATGGTGGATAAGAAACACTTATATTTTGTTTGCCTATGTGATGGTAGCAACACAATTTTCTACAGTTCATTTGCTTAAGGTTTAAATGGTAATATGTGGTGGTTGGGTGATTAAAACATGGCACTAAATGGCTTTGATGATCTCTCATAAAATATGATAAAGTTTCCTTGTGGATGAAAGAGTTATAATCCAGTTTTGATTTTGATATTGTATTATTCATGGCAAGAGTTGGGTGATCTCGACACTTGATACTATGGTTATGCACATTGTATGAGTTACACATTGGATTGTATTCATAGCAAGTTGTCATTTGAATAAATTTGATATTGGCAAGGGGATGGTGCACTTTGGACTATAGCACACTTTGCAAAAGTAATATGGAAAGTTCTATATTTGGTTGTTTAATGGTTTTGAATATAGTGCTATGGTGAGTTGGCTAGTGGGCTTGGGTTGTACTAACAATTGAATGAATATTTGAAGGGAGAAGAGACATGCAATAAATGCAGATCACTCAAATTCCCCTCGAGCTTGTCACCCTATTCTTTCTTGCATTCTTGGCTCTGGTAGTTTCTCTTGCTCTGCCTTTCCCGGTTGTGGATGAAGTATACAATCTTGGGTTTTCTCCTCGCACAAAATTTTGCAGGTATGGGTTTTCTTACTTTTCCATCCATGAGAGTTACTCTTCCATCCATGAGAGTTACTTTTGGAACTGTGTTTATGATCACATCTTGATTTTCCTGTGGTGGATGTTGGCATTTAAAAGTTTGTTGTGTGGTCCTTGCTGTGTGTAATTGTTCACTGGAATTATTGAGTAAAGATTGCAGTGGAGCCTGCTTTGTCATTGTTTTGTTTTAGGGTATGGCCTCTTTGTTGAAGTTGGTTATCATAGTATGTCTAAACTCTGGGCTCTACGAATACCCCACCTATATATTGACATTATTGGTCTCTATGGCTAGTGTACCCATGCCATGTTTTGACCATGTGGTTTTTTATGTGATATATGATGAAATATTAGAACACTCTGTACCTTTTCTTGGAAAAACCCTTAGTTGTTGGCTTGCTTTCTATAACCTCACCATCACTGTTGCCTGGTAAATTTTATACATTATGAGAAAATTGCTACCCATATTTTTATGAGAGCACTATTTGTTCTTTTTGGTTGGGCACGATTTTTCATTTGGTCGCTCATTATGCAGTGTTGAAAAAGGGTTGGCTTCACTTGTTTGTTTCAGAAGTTTTAGTTTGTTGTTTGAATCCTATACAGTCGAAAGAAATATTGCATATTATTATTTCTGTGATCGATTATGATAGGGCACCTATGGAATGAGATGTCTATTCCATTCAACTACCAAATGCTCTGGTCGAACTGCCCTGTTGTCTCTACCACTTACTATCTTGAACCCTAAACATTACATTGAAAGCGTATTTACTGCACTTTGAAGTTGATGGGAGCATTGTGCTTGCTCGGTTACTTGGGAACGATTTTTTTTGGTCTCTTACTTGGCAATTCTGGAAAGACATCTGTACTCACCCATTCATTTGAAGCTTGTGTTCAAAATATTGAATGTTATTTTTGGTTCAATCATTATGTTGATTATTAAAAAGGGGCACCTGTGTTTGAAACGTTTGAGGCTCGAATCGAGTGATAATATCCAGAATAAATTGCATTGAATAGTGGTTAAATAAATGATGGATATGAGTTGTTTGTAAACATTGTACGTGTACCTGTTGGATTTAAAGGATTATTACTGGAGTTGATGTTATGGTCATGGCTCAAAGGCTATTGTTGTTTCTTATAGAGATTATGATGTTTTTCTCTATGACTTTCATATAATGATAATATGGGTACAATGGTTACTATGATTAAATAATTATGGGCATACAAATTATTGTATAAATAATTCGAAAGCCGACACACAGATTTTTCAAAGGAGACACCAGTTTGGATTATTGTTTTGGAAAATGAACACTTGTTAAACGTTGAAATTCTGGACAAAGATATGTTTTGATTGCGTTTAAGGTATCATGTTTTTATTTGTTGCACTTGAACAATATCCATATTGATTCCCTATCATTATAAAATTTTTCTCTAATTACATTCCCTCCATATTTCCCATGAACCCTATCACTCCTTGTTCACATGGAAATTAATGATTGGTTTGTTATGGATGGATTTGTATGTATCTCGTGTCAATTTTTTAGCCAACTTTTGATTCATGTAATCAGAGTGTCATGTATTGTTTATTAAGATCTTCATTACTAAAAAACTATTTCTACAGGGTGAGATTTTTCAGTAGAGGCAACAATGGTCGAAATAAAAAAGGCAGGGAAAATTGGAATCGAGGCCATATGAGGCCTAGATTTTCTATCCATTTTGACGTTGACCCTCAAGAATTGAACCAGATGTTCCAAGATGGGTTCTTTAATTGGGTTGGCCATGGAATAATGCACCCTCAACTAGAAATACTCCCTTTCTATCCTCCTCTGAATATCCCCAGCCTTCTCGTTCCTCCACATGTGTCTTTGCAGCCAGGAGTCCCTACAAATGATGGTTGGTAAGGGATTTTCAACCATCCTCTCTCTCACCATCATGGTTGGACTACTATGTCATTGCCTTTACCACCACCTATTAATCCCAATGTCCAGATTGCCCATGTTGTTTCTCCAGTTCAGTCTTCACACGCTAGTAAGAGATTGAAAGCTGATATTCCCCAACCTGTGCAAGACAAGAGAAAAAAAATTTCCTCCCCTTCTTCTCCCTCCACTGATTCCTCTAAATATGTGTCTTCTCGCCTGCATTCGAAGGATGACTTATCCCATGTGATTAGCGAGATACAATCCCAAGGGTCATATCAATCACGGGCTACTTCAGAAAAGTCTTAGGGAAACAACAGTGAAAAAATGAAAATTGCCTCACAAAGTGACAAATATGGTTTTTAAATTATGTTTTATATGATTGCAGTTGATGAGGGCAATGATTAATGGTTTTCAACATTTTTGGACAACAAGCTTTGTTTTTGATATTTTGTGGATAATGTGGATATATATATATATATATATATATATATGGATATGATATAAATTATTTCTGATATTTAAATATCCAGTTCAAATGATATACAAGGGAGTTACAAGGGTGGAATATGGGAAAAATGATTATCTTTTTTGTGTTATATTTCATGATTTAAAAGGAAGAAATGACGGGAGCCACAAGGGGCCCCACCTACCTAGTTATTATTAATTAAGACCCTTAACTATATTATCATTATTTATTTCTCCTTAACTAATTAGTTAAATTAAATCAACTTAACTAAAGAAAGTAGTTGAACTACTTCAACTTATTTGAAAAGAATAAAAACTAAGTGAGAAGAAGAGACAAGAGGATAATGGAAGGAGAAAGTAAGAATAAGGTTTGTTCTTTAGTTACATGAAATATTTTCAGTTTTCATTCATTAATGAGTTTATTCAAAGCCTAATTCTCTTCTTGACAGTAGGTTCTTATTGTAGACAACAAGGTTCAAGACTAAACCACACTTTTCAGATGCTTGTTTTAGAGGTGTTGATCCATCCTTGATAGTATGTGTATTATTGTATGTTTGTGAATTAAGTTTCATGGATGACAAAGGATATCTTGCAGAGTCAAAATGGAAATAGTTTGTGGCAAGATGATCCAGATTATTAATTTTAGTTTTACTTTTGTTGGAAGATTGATTGTTGTCATCGATGTCAACCCTAGTCATGGGTTTTGGACCGTAAGATTGATAAAGGTATTTGGACATGAAGGAAAATGCACATGCATATACAACACCCATGAATGGATAGTATACATCATGCTATTTCCGGTGGTATGTGTCATGTCACATGGATCCTCATGGTTGAGGAGAAATGAATTTTTGAAGATGACAAAGTGAATTGAAAAAGGAAGTACATGTAGGCCCTGAAAATAATTAAAGAAAATAATTACAAAATAAGAAAGTGTCAGGTCGGCCCTAATGTTAAAAGGAAGTGACATAAATGGTATAAATAAATATCATTATACATTTGTTTGATACAAGTCGAATTTCAGAGGGAAGAACAAGTAAAAGAAGGCCGTATTTCAAGGGAGGATGAAGTCTTTTGGTGATGTGTTCTAAGGTATGTTATTTTCAAGTCATCTTACCATTTTTGCTATAACTTTTTTTTAGAACGATTTAGATGGTGAAATCGCTATGGTATTGAGAAGACATATCAAGGTACCTCTGGTAAAAATTTCAGCTCTTGATTCACTATAATTATGGAGATACACT
This sequence comes from Picea engelmannii, assembly GCA_009831015.1. Lineage (NCBI taxonomy): Eukaryota > Viridiplantae > Streptophyta > Pinopsida > Pinales > Pinaceae > Picea > Picea engelmannii. The sequence continues at coordinate 165,953 of ML778970.1, forward strand.
CTGTGGAATATAGGGTTTGTGACCAGTCTTGAAACTAGTCAATAAACAGATGTTCTAGGTAAAACAGTCATAACATTTTCATACAGACTCCAAATGTAGTGGGACAAATTCCATTGGAAAGTGTACAGACTGTAGTTTCTTTTCTGTGAGTTTCAAAATCAGAAGTTAAATATTGAGCGTAGGGCATGCTGTACAAGTTGGGTCTTCTGAACAGACCAGAATTGAATAAAGTCTACCATTCTTTCTATAACCTCTTTTTGGGGAGGATTCAAGGAGTGAAAATTAGAGGAGATTCAGAGAATACATTGAGTAACATTATCTATAGGATCAGAGTAATCCAAGAATTGAATAATTGCAGAAATTGAAGAAGTCTCAGAAAGTATTATCAGGTTCTATGTGATGATTGGGTGATGGTGATGATTTAATGTAAAGTTTTATTATCTCTCATATATTCTTGGGTGGAAGGAAGGGGCAAGGATAGAGAGTTCAAATATCTCTTGATAT